>KL282330.1:20083-33222 GCA_000699545.1 Podiceps cristatus
TTTTTTTTTTTTTTTTTCCCAAATGTGGAAGGGTTTTGAGAACAGAAGTTTGTTTCCTTACAGTAAGTGTGACAGTGACCATATCACAGGATCACAGCATGGCTGAGGTTGGGAGGGACCTCTGGAGGTCATCTGGGCCAAACCCCTGCTCAAGCAGGGCCACCTACAGCAGGTTGTCCAGGACCATCTCCAGATGGTTTCTGAAGATCTCCAAGGATGGAGACTCCACAACCTCCCTGGGCAGTGCTTAGTCACCCTCACAGTAAAAACGTGTTTCCTGATGTTCAGAGGGAGCCTCCTGTGTTTCAGTTTGTGCCCGTTGCCTCTGGTCCTGTCACTGGGCACCACTGAAAAGAGCCTGGCTCCATCCTCTTTGCATCCTCCCTTCAGGTATTTATTTACACTGATGAGAACCTCCCCAATCCTGCTTTTCCTCCAACCTAAGCAGTCTCAACTCTTTCAGCCTCGTCTCATGTGTCAGATACTCTAGTCCCTTAGTCCCTTTCATTGGACTCTCTCCAGTGTGCCCATGTCTCTCTTGTAATGGGGAGCTCAGAACTGGACCCAGTACTCCAGTTATGATGGCCTCTCCAGTGCTGAGTAGAGGGGAAGGATCACCTCCCTTGACCTGCTGGTAACGCTCCTCCTAATGTATCCCAGGATACCGTTAGCCTTCTCTGGGCACTGCCGGCTCGTGTTCAACCTTGTGTCCACCAGGACCCCCAGGGTTTGCTAAGCTGCTTTCCAGCCGGGTGGTCCCCAGCATGTAACGGTGGGTGGGATTGTTCCTCTCTAGGTATAGCACTTTGCACTTTCTCTTGTTAAACTTGCTTTATATTGGTAATAATGTAACATATTGTAACATATATTACCATTATATTGGTAACAAAGAACAGGTTGTTTACGTGATCGTAAATAATTTAATAAATTCATTATAATACGGATGATTTCATTATACATTCATTCATACATATTATTATTCATTAGTAAGATTGTTTAAAGGATTCAGAAGGTAACAAATGCGCACATAAACTCAATCCGGATAGATGACAACATGGAGTTTTGTTACTAGCTTTAAGCAACAGAAGTTTCATTGTGTTGTCACAGGTTATATGGCAAAATATACATTTTATTTTCATGAATTAAAAAAAAGGAAAATGGGTAATAATAAAGCCAATGTCTCTATTCACGTAGGACTGTATGCTGTTACTCTGAGAATCACTCCTAGAGGGTCTAACTGCACTAAGACATGAGCCTAAATACACCAGCATCCAAAAAGTGCAGAAATTTATTTCTCTCTTGATTCTTATATATGTATCTGGCCGCCTTCTATCAGGAGGAGGTCAAATTTGCACATTTATCCTCCAAGTGAATTGTCAGCTGAGTTGCTTTATGATTTTACCATTGTGGGTTTGTTGGTTTTGTTGGTTTTGTTGTTTTTGGTTTTTTTTTTTTTTTTTTTCACTTTCCACTTAAACTTTTCCTTCTTTAGTCTGTCAAGGAGGGGAGGCAAAGGTACTGCCAGGAGTAGGATGGCGACCTAGCTCATGTCAACTGCATATACAGCCGATCATCTACTCGGTCAGCAGTAAAAAGGAGAGCATTGATGAGCAGCCTCAGGTGTCTGAGGTGGCCATTTGGAACTTAACAAGGAAAGAAAATGGCTAAGTGAAACCAGAACCCAAATGGCTGAGTGGTGAATTTCCTTACTCCCCTGGTCTCTGTGCACATTTGGAAGAGAACTGGATGTTAATACCATGGATGTAACCCCAAAAATTCCTTTCACATCAGCCAACACTCCACAAAACATTTTTGCAAGGAACAAACTAGGGCCTAAACTCAAAAGAAAAATAGATCCAAACCAGTACCTTGTTTGACTCGACTGTGTTTAAAACATAGGTTATGGACCTTAAAGTAGTGAGGTCTCATCAAGCTTCAGGATACAGGGTTGAAAATCTTTTCAGGATAGAGTGGATGTGAGTTTCAAATTAAAATAAAAGAAAATTGTGATACAATGGTGTCCCCTTAACCTTTCCAGGAGTGGTTTTTCATGCTAACACCATTGTCTCAGCAAACTTAGGAGCAGCAGCCAAGGAAACGCAATTGATTTGGTGAGCAGTTTTCTTGCTGGTAATTCTCTTTAATCCTCTTTTGTGCCTTATTTGTGCCATTTCTTTCTATGGTTCAGGTTTGAATGTGATTTTCACCTTAATTTGTTGCTTACCTTTTTGACATTGAGGTGCAGATACTGGGTTTACTTCTGATTTGTCATTTGAAATTTTGACAAAAATCCCTGGAGATGATGCCTGGCTGTTTGATTTGAAGGAATGAGGGAAGGAACATGTGCATTTATCAAGAGTGAGGAGCCTGTGAGCAGGGTCAGAGTAGGGAGGAATGAGAAAATATGGTGTGTGAAGGAAAAAGGAGTGCTGGGACAAGGACTGCTGCTGCAGGAAGAGGCAGGAGAGAAGCAGAACTCCTCTGGGCAGGGAAGGGCTGATCCACTCAGGACAGGACAGCTGAACTGCTCCTCAGAGATTAGCACATCAGGCAGTCTACCCCTTTGACAGAGCTCGAGAGGTGACAACCCCAGATGGTCTGACAAAGAACCACCTTCTGTAAACCTGAGCTGACCACTCTTAATGCATTTCACTTTTTAAACTGTTTAATAGTTAATTCTCATGTCATTTTAACATTATTTTTTCTGGGATGCACTGAGAGACTGATAATCTCACAGTAATTTTCACAGTTCCTCTCACCTTTTAAGAGCATGGTGCAATGGCAGCTTTCTGCCAGTGTAACACAATGCCTGCCATGCCCTAGGAGCTGCTGAAATCCAGTTCCAATGCTCCAGGGACAGCTCTAGTAACATTTCTAGAAACAAGAAATATCGACATAATTTCAAAATGTCTAACTGATATTTAACACTTTCCCCAGTTACTGTTGTAATGAAGACCGCTTCATAATTTTTGTCATCTGCCTTTTTTCATGAAATGTTGAGCACAAGTATTTATAGGAAAATTTGAGTTTTCCACACTATTGTTGACACTAGTTCATTTAGAATAGGGAAAATTTCCTTGAAAAGACTTGTCATTACTCTTAACACTCCAAGCATCAGATTTCTCTTTCAGATTTTTTTATTGTTTATTAATTTTCTACAGATTATAATTTCTTATTAATATCCATTACCAGCTTTTCCTTTCATATACACATGCATATTTAAAACAAGAGCATCAGTAGAAAGATTGGTAATAGTACTTAAAGCAAATATGTGGAGGAATGAATGCGAAAATGTTTTATACATCCTGGTTGATTATCACCTAGTTCAACCCATTGACCTACTGGATTTTCTAAACATTTCTTTTTTCCTGCGTCTTTGTCTTTCCTGGAAATTGTGCCACTCCTCAGTCGTAGTTTGTTTCCATGAAAAGTTCTAATTTTGACTGATTGACATTTTCAAGTAAAATAATATTTCAGATGAAATTTCCTAACAAGTTCCAATACTAGTAGTCTGATAATGGAATGGGGGAAAACACCCAGCCTCTCCAGGCTTTCCTTTATCCGCTTATTAGCAAATACCTTTTTCTCTCTAGTACATTTACCAAACACCCTTCATCTCTTGTCCAAAATGGGTCCGGAAGAAGTGGGGATGAAAAAAAGTATGATTTGCCTGATTCAGTCAGATCCACTTTGCAGTGTCTTGACAGCTATCCACAATGTAAAGCCATCCCCCTGTCTCTCAAAACCAACACTCTGCCCTTTCCCCCCTCTGTGGTCAGGGTACTTTCTCTCTAGCCTGTCTCTCTTTTCCTCTCCCTGGCTCAGCACTTATTTGGAGCCTTCTTAATGTTGTGTCCCTGTTTCTGTTTTCAGCTGCTAGCTTTTCTTACTAACCAATCTCTTTTCTTTATTTCAGTTCCCCATTTCTCTGCAACTTTCAAGTGCCTAAATTCTTCAATTCTGGTTGCTTTCTCTCCTCTGGAAGCTTTATATATTTTTATTCTTATCTAGGCTTTTACAAATGCATCTTTCTCTTTTATAGACTTTTCCTTTTTGTTAAGATACAGTTCCTTCAGATTCACCTCCAGTTTCCTTATCCAGATTATAGGGCAAGCTACGGTCTGAATCTGCATTACCTGCATCTCTCTGGCTTTTTCAAAATGAAGTTCTGTTGTATTGTCTCCAATGTATTTATTCACATGATTGTGAATGTATTCATAAAATTTTTTATTCACTCAAAGATACTTTTCACACATAACAAGATGATAAACAAGGTTGTATATTCATATCTTTCCTAACTCTTGGTCTTTCTTTACAAGTTTTGGCCCACTCCCATCAACCATGTTTGCTTTCCTTTTTGGGCTTGCAAACAAGCTACTGTCTACGGTAATTTCTGTGTCTTCAACTCCCTTCTGAGTTTGTTTCTGTCTTCAGCTGCTGACAATCAGTTCCTCTCACCTCCTTTTTTGAGGCTCCTGCATTCATTAATATTTAGTATTGCCTTTGATCCTAAGGTCTCCTGTCAGCTTGAATAAAGCCAGGCAACAAAAAGTCCATCAACGAATCCTCCCTCAATATGTTCTCATATGGAGACCTAACTCTTTTGTATTTCCTTTCTCTTAACTACATTGTTTCATTTAATTCTGAGAAGGAAATTGGGATCATTTCAAATACATAAAGTGAGGAATACCGGAAAGTCATAAAATAGAATTGTATCTTCATTCCAAAAGCCAAGTAATTGTAGAAAAGATCTGTGCATTAGTGTAAAACAGCTTTAAATAAAAACAAGTAAACAAAAATGCTATTATTCATGACATTTCATTTCTTGTTTTGTTCTGTATGTCATTGTACTATTCATGCATATAAAATTATTCATCTATGCAAAGACACTTAATGACACCCAAACAGATGTTTCATGTCTTGCTATAAAACATAACAATTTCATTTAGTAATATGTGAAAGTGGAGACAAATCCATAAATATGATTTCTGCAATTTGTGGAGCTTAGGATTTTGCATAGGGCTTGAGAGTGCATATACAACTCCATTGACTTCACTGAGCACCTAAAGAGCCATGCAACCCCATGTTGCATCCTTTGACAAGAGCTGAGTCTTAAGAAATAACATCACCAAGTACCAGATACACTTTTTTTTTCTTTTTCTGTCATGCGATCAATGTATTTTGTACAAAATATGTTTTAATATATAGATCTTCTTTGAGAACTTTGTCTGAAATCTGTATCTTCCCAGGAGATAAAAGTTTATAGCATTATTTGTCACATTATGTGTTTACTACAAACAGTTTAAGATTAAAGGCATATTTATTGTAAGTACTGAAGCGATGAATTAGATGTTGCATGTTTCATCTATACTTGTCATGATGCTATAGAGCTTGTTAGCCGTCTAGGATATACAATGATTTAATGCTGGGTTCACATTCAGTTTTCTATTTCAGACTTACGATTTACAATTATCTTGTCATTGTCTTTCA
This sequence comes from Podiceps cristatus, assembly GCA_000699545.1. Lineage (NCBI taxonomy): Eukaryota > Metazoa > Chordata > Aves > Podicipediformes > Podicipedidae > Podiceps > Podiceps cristatus. Next base: position 25,574 of record KL282330.1, read on the forward strand.
AAATGACAGAACATTGACTTCTTATAAAAAAAAAAAAACACAAAACCCCCCAAAAATCTACTTAATGACTTAATAAGTATCTGTATAAGAAGCAATGATGGTTTGTAAAGGAAAAGGTTTTTTCATCACATTGTTGTACTCACATGTCTTCCTTATAAAACAAGCAGCAAGTTCATTACCTGAACAAATAGCTGAGTCAAGAGATGTGAATTTGGTCCATGATTTGTATGCCTATGATACACAAACTTTATGTAACTTTAAGTAAATTTTTCTGACTTATTTTGGTGATTAGTTCCCCCACCTATGCACTGTAGGGAAGTTGCACACCATACATATTTTCTGCTTTGCTTTTCTAGACTGTCACGAAAGGATAGCTAAGTACTATCATTTTTGTTTGCACTTTCAAGTTAGTTTAATTCTATTCTCAAACATTTTATAACACAGATGAGAACATGCAAATCATTCTTCTGCTGCAAATTAAAACCACACATTTCTATGACTGTAGACTAATCGGTCAACCACTGTTAGCCACTGTTATCATTTTAGCAATTACTATCCATAAAAACAAAGTATCCCAACACTGAGCAGCAAAACTCCTCCAAACATACCAAGTTATCACTGTATCTCAGTGGTTTCTGCAGTGCCTGTCTTTGAATATTCACTTAAATTTTGAAATAAATTTCTCTAGTAGGACAAAACCCTAATAGCTACTCGGATTTACTCTGGATATGGGAATTTCAAGATTATATGCATAATCAATATACAAATATCAATACAGCAATGATGGCTGAAAGGAGAAGGAGCATTACCAGGCATTCATGGAGGGCAGGTTTTAAATTTCCATCAGAACAACTTTCCTGTAACCTTTGTGTGAAGGTTGAAGTGGTATGGGCTCGTGAAGGAAGGAGGAAGCAGAAGGAGTGATTAGGAGACTCGCTCAGGAGACGTCACCTGGATCTGGGAAGGATACTAGTTGTACAGAGGGCCGTGCAGTATGGTGCCACTTGTACCAGACATGTACAGCGGAAATTGATAGCAGTCTGTCAGGCTCCAGATTCCTCAATTCACCTCTCATTCTAGTTTTCGGAAACACAGATGACCATAGGAAGAAACACACAGGGTAAAAATCATGTCTGCGGTGGCAAAGAAGGACATGTGGCTAACAGCAGGAGTAGGAACAGGAAACTGCAACTACCAAATGTCTGTGTCCATCACAGCCTTCTTTATCCCAAAGCAGACAGCGATCCCATTGCCTCTGTGTGGAGATGGATCAAAACCAGCGGCTCACGCAGGCTGGACGTGAGATGACTCATGGGTGAGAAAAAGCAAGGTGTGGGAGATGAGGAATGTACGCTGAAGGAGGACCTGTGGGCTTTATACTAATGCCTACCTGTGCTGTAGTTCACAAGCGTGATGAAACCTCAAGCAATTTGCCCTTCACTTGTTTTCTGTTTTTCACCTGTATTCATGTATCTTATAATTTTCTGCAGTATGTACTGGTGTCATATTGGACAGGGAGATGAAAGGGTGATTTATTAAGCACAGGATAATTATGAAGATCCTGATGTAATCAGTTGCTCTAAATTTGTACTATCAGCTTTTTTTTTTTTTTTTTTTTTTTTTTTTTTTTTTTTTTTTTTTTTTTTCTGGAAGATAATGATAGGATTTTGTCTTTAACAGCCCTTTTTTTTTCAATTATTTTTACTTGAAGGATGCTTCAGGCTCTTTGCTTCTCACACATCTTACATCCTTCATAATACACTGTGGGGGAGAGAGAAGAACATTATATAAGTTCTGTTGCCCTCCTTTTATACTGCAAAAGCTATACCACTTCCCCTTTGACACTCTAGTAGCATAACAAGGAGAATGGCATCTGAAGAAAACATCGGAGCATGGACCACAGTTACAGTGGAAAGGTCAGCAGAGAGTAGTTTTTGGTTACGATTGCAAATAAATTCCTTTTTTAAAAAATGAAACTTCCTTTCTGAGAATCTCTGTATCTGCCCAGATGCTTGCACTTTGTGCATGGTAAACATGAAACAGGCTGGAATTTCTTTCTTCCTCTAAAGTTCCTAGTGAAAATGTCAATTTGATTTTGTCCTTAAAGTATATAGTCTGTGTTTGATCCATATTATTAAGATAGATTATCAGTTACAGCATCTGAACAAAACTGTTTATTTAAATATAATTATAGTAGAAATATCTTTTAGCATTTATCACAGAAATAAGGGTAAAATGGTCAGATGTCAATAGGCTTAAATGTTCATAATGGATTTAAGCAATGAAATGCACTTTATTCACATGAAATACTTGAAAATGGGAAAAAAAATAAAAGGAAGAGTACTTGAAATACTTAAAAATGAAATACACTTTTAACTTTAATGTATTTTTCAGTTTTCCTGATCATCAATGATGATACATCTAGTACAAAGTCTCATTTAATTAATGTATTACTGTCAGAGGAACAGAGCCAGACCCTGCCTGAAGTCTTTGAAGAGGTATGAAATGTAAATGTGGTATTTTTATGATCCATGATAAGGCTGTGTGATATGCATTGGAAAGAGTAAGCTCCCAATGATTACTGGAAGTGCCTGTACATGATCTCTCACCTCTTAGGGACTTATTTGTAAAGACACACACATGTATGTGAAGAAGAGAAAACAAGAGAGAAAGAAGGGATACTTTCAGCTTGGGGGACTGCTGGGCTCATGGGTACGATGTCCGTCCTGGCCACTTCCCACTCTTCACTGGAGCAAGACCTGCACAGGTATCAGCATTCTTCTCCCTTTTTCCCTTTGCCCGAGGAAAGGACGGGAGCTGTGATCCCACCCAGGGCTCATTCTAGATAAGCCCAGAAAGGCTTATTAGACTGTGTAGGGTGAGACAGTCATGGCCCTCTGCTCTCTTGCAAGCTCCTCACACAGCCCTGCCAGTGAAGGGTCATTCCCTGCCGAATCAGGGTTAATTTGGGCTGCAGAGGGGGGAGAAAATGATTGGGTAAGGCTGCAGGGAAAGAAGAGGAGCATGGTGGTTTTGTCTGTGTTTTGTTGTTTACTCTGGTATAAGACATGTTTGCAGGTAATCTCTACCTGTTTAGACTGTGACAAAAAAAAAACGGGAACCATATCTCTCAAAGGGTGGTCTTGGGCTCAAAGGGGCTTTTCTGTTTTACAGGAATACACTTAATTTTCCATTCAGTTTTTACCTCTAACACAGTCTTTAGGATCTTATACTGACAGGTAACCATTGTTTTACTAAATTAAGGGTACTGGGAAATGGGGTGGTCTTCTAGGAAGTTTATGGAAGACCTTCAAAAGCAGATGATTGCCTGTACTTAAAATAAGCATACAGAATTAAATAGGACAAATAGTAAGGTTATTGTGAAAAATCTAAATGTGGTGTTTTGATTCAAACATCAGGAAAACATGGACTAACTTTAATTTCAACTGTTTTGGGGATGAGCTTCAAAAGAAACACAGCTACATTAACAAAAGAACCATCCCACTCTTTTTTTTCTATTGGATTTAGAGAAAATGCATTTGATTCATCCCCTTCTGCTAACAATCCCATTCCTGTCAAATATAAAATGTGAATAGTGGCCTTGGGTCAAGTATGACTAACTCATATTTACAATATTATATAACTGAAGATGTACTTAATATTCTGAATATCGTCAGCTACTCAAAAATTGCAACAAGTCTGGATTAACAGAAGGAAGGTTCCTGAAGCATCCTCAACAGTGATAACAAACATCAACAAACTACTTTCTGCTGCTTATGATTCTGTATCTAAATGTAGATGAACATAAGTTACTTTCTTGAAGGTCAAATCCTCTTGATTCTTGGATTTAAGTAATTTAGTACAGAGTAATGTATTTTAAAAAAATAATTGGGAAGGGATAGATTTCTAATATTGTCCTAATTAAAATATTTTAATTTGAGAAATAAAATTCTTGTTCTCTCACAAATTAATCTTGAAATAACAATGTGTAGCCTAGTTGTAAAATGTTTGCTTTGATTGTAGATCATATGGCAAAGAAAGAAAACCATGTTAGTGTCAGTTTTTAAATAAATATAGTATTTCTTTGACTATTTTTTAACAGTGGTATAATTGAGACTAAATTCTGATTTTGTTTCAGACAGCTCAAAAAGTCCTCAGAACAGGCATTCTGAAAACTGTGTATAATGACAAAGAAGAGCCCTTTGCATTACTGGTTCCGTGATTCACATAAATAGAGAGGCTCTTTTGTGAGTGTGAGAAGGGCCAGAAGCTCGGGTGGCCTGCGTCAGTTTAACTTTGTGGGAAACAATGAAATCAGTTTGATTAACAACAGTAAAAAAAATCTTAGGCTAGTTCAAAGTAGAAACTTACATTTCCTTCCCTCAGAGAGCAAAAGGGCAATTTTGTCTCAAGCAAATGTTTAACTTAAATTTAAACCACAAAGCATTTCATACACTGTAAAAACTCTAAAGACAACTAGTGTAGATGGGAAACATGCTAAAAGGACCATCTTTAGAGAGAACAAGAAAGCCAGGGGGGAAATACCTGCACAAAATAGGGTGAATTTATGCTAATTTTATGTAAACTGTTTGCACTTAAAGAATGGATAATCATTCAGGGTTTTGTTTTCATGAAATATATTCACTTGGAGGAGATGGTCGACTGTCAAAACTTAACAAAAAATCTGAAGGCACATTGCTTTTGCTGCTTTATTCCAAAAAGTCAAGATTTGAGAATAGTGGAATGGAGCACTTGGATGTTCAAGGAGATATTTATTTTTTTTTTTAAACCCATGTTTTGTTTTGAAGCTTATGTTCAAGTGAGGCTAAAATTTAAGATTTTAACTTCTGCAATTCTCTGTTATCTTTCAGAGACAGTACTAGATCTCTGAAGGATGGGAACTCCAAGACAGCATTAGAACTGGCATAAAACTATGTTTTATTTATATCTCTGTGATCAAAAATGAATACAGTTTGAGATATGGCAATGAGACAAAAGAGAATGTGTAGAAGGAGAAAACATCCCTCACTAATTGTCAAATATTTAATTCCAGCCTCCTTTACTTATGTAATTAGTATCTTGTGAAAACCTTACATAGACCGTGAAAAGACAGGGAATAATTTCTGAGGTTGTTTAGGAAGTAAATTCTCCTCTTCCATTTTGGTTTATAATTTTGGCACTGTTTCATGTATATTGGTGTAATGTAACACAATTTTCTCTACTTCCTTATTTCTGAAGTGAACTTGGCAAATTTCCCTGTTATGTTACTTTAAAAGTGGAATGGGTTCTTATTACTTCTCCTTGTTACCGAGAAAATTGGGATTTTTCTTTGACTTTCACTTTTTTATGATAAAAGACAAGTTCCTGAAGATGTCTTCTATCTCTGCACAATATTTAAACTTCTCTAAAATTATTAAAATTGTGACAGCCATTGATTCCTTGGTTTAAATTGGTTGTATTCGCTACTCTAGGGTTCTAATTAGTTGGTTGTTGTGTTACCCTTTATTTTCTTAATTTGCCATTTGTGGCAGGCTGCGTATTTTAGTCTAATTTGGACAATTCAAATGCTCTCTTTTTCCAGATCTGCACAGTATCATACCAGCGCAGTCCATCTTTGTAGGACATTGATCCCATGACAGAACTGAATCATCTCTAAACTAAAGCTGTTTTTCTCAGGAATGATGAATTCATAGATTTTCTTTTCCTTCCCTAATGCTTCCTACTAACTGATAGCCAAATAAAAGGATATGAGGTATCTGAGTGATAGACACAAAGAGAAGACACTTCCCAGTTGCAAGGAAACCCGAGGGAATATCCTTAGAGTAGCCCTGTTGATGTGTCTCTGGGTTTTTACTGTGTGTGACCAATATCAAAGTCATATCTGTGCAAAAGGAATGTAAACTCCTCAGCTGCCAACAAGCACCTCTTTGTGTGCTTGAAGTATGTCTCAAGTCACTGCTGAATTCTTTAGGGCAACAGGAGACCCACTCAGATGAGTTCATACGGATGAGCAGCAGACAGGTATGACGGTGGGAGCCAAATTCTTCCACCACTGGATGACTAAAGAGATAGGTGTCCTCATACTATACGTCTGCTACATTGTATAACAGAGAAAGGCAAGGACTTCTCAGTTTCACATATAGGACATTTTAGAGGCATTCTATGCAAGTAAAACAGTGAATTTATCTTAAAATTGGTACTGTCCATCATTGTGCTGTTGGCATTCTGATGAAGTAGTTTAAGGAAATTCAGAACCTATTATCTTGCTATTTGTGTACAGGTAGCCCTACTATAGCACATTTGGCCTAAACAGCTATTCAATTTGTGAAAAAAGCTGAAATGAAGGTTTAAAGGAGAGGGAGGGGACATTATAATGCGAGCAGAAATTGTATTGACTTAGATGTTACTACCTCAGCAAAGGACATCCAGTGAGACTTCATATCCTATGGTCTCAGATTAGTTGTTGCCAGTTTATCTCCAATAAAGCCCTTTTTTACAGTAACATGATTCTGCTGTTTGATTTTTTTTGTTGTTATTGGTTTGGTTTGGTTTGGTTTTGTGTGCTTTTTTTGGTTTTATGCAAGTAAAACGACCTTGGAAGAGATAATTCCAGATCTGGTTGCATTCTTGCATTCATGAGCATAGAGCAACTCTTAGGGCCTATTCATGTCCTCTGCAGCAGCAGACTCAACTTGATCTACTTGTGAATCAAAAGGGTTGAAGGGTTGATGACTGTAGGTACAGAGACACCCAAGCTGGCTTTGTGTGTCCTGTAGCAGGAATTACGTTTGAGGGGCGTGATGTCTGAGGCTGTAAACACTAAGAGATAAGGCTTACTATACACAGCACTGTTCTGATTGGGGGCAGGTGTTCTGCTTCAAGATCTGACATATTACCTCCCCATAGCACTGTAATGTAATGTAATTCTAGAATTATATTAGCTTCCTGATGGAGGAAAATGAAGCATAAAGATTGTGCAATTTTCCCAAGGCAAGTATGGTGGGTTAACCCTGGCTGGATGCCAGGTACCCACCAAAGCCACTCCATCACTCCCTTCCTCAGCAGGGCGGGGGGGAATAAGATGGAAAAAAATGATCATTAGTCAAGAAAAGGGCAGATTAATAAAGCAAAAGCAAAGACTGCACATGGAAAACAAAGAGGAAAAAAAAAAATTATTCTCTGCTTCCAACCAGAAGGAAATGTCCAGCCACTTCCCAGGAAACCAGCCTTCAGTATGTGTAGCAGTTGCTCCGGAAGACAAATGTCATTGGCGTGGTTTGACCATGGCTGGAAGCCAGGTGACCACCAAAGCCGCTATATCACTTCCCGCCTCAGCTGGGCAGGGGGCAGAAAATATAACAAAAGACTTGTGGGTGGAGATAAGAACGGGGAGAGATCATTCACCAATTACTGTCATAGGCAAAACAGATTCAACTTGGGGAAAAATAATTTAATGTATTTCCAATCAAATAAGAGTAGGGTTTATTGCAAATCAAATCAAAGTAGGACAATGAGAAATAAAACCAAATCTTAGAAACACCTTCCCCCGACTCCTCCCTTCTTCCCAGCTTCAACTTCACTCCCAAATTCTCTACATCCCCCCAAGCAGTGCAGGGGTATGGGGAATGGGGCTGTGGTCAGTCCCTCAC
>KL282332.1:0-20898 GCA_000699545.1 Podiceps cristatus
CTCTGTCCTGGCTAAAACCAGGACACCTGGTAATCTGTAGTGTGACATATCGGTCATCATGGTTGCTGTGGAGTTGTCAGCATCTAGTCAACTCTCCTTTCATCTCACTACAAGTCATCCTCAGCTAAGCTAGGGAAAAAAAGAGAAAGACTATGAAAATGTTATCAAGAAACTGCTACCAGCTAACATGACAGTCAGGTCCAACAGCAGAACGTGAACCTTGTATTTTAAGATTTAAATCACCACAGATAGGGAGAACAGTTCAGTCATATTCATATTTTACTATTTTTTTATTTGACATCTCTACGAGTTATATTTGCTTTTTAGCTTTAATTTTAAATGTTCTTGTAAGTTTTTCAGAACTGCTGCAAGCAAAGGATTGATAATCCTTCCAGCAACCTCTAATACCTTTGCCTTAAGGAGAAAGAAACTAACCATGTTCAACGTGTAAAAGACAGGCCTATACGCTCAATCTGCTGTGGTCAGGGGACCAATCCTTAAATAAGTATCATACTATGATCATTGGCTGCTTATGTTTGTAATGTTCTCACAAGACTAGAGCATTATTACATCTGCTCACAAAGCACAGGGACATAAAGTCAAAATATGTGGTTCAGTGTTCTCAGGAAAGGCCCAGATCCATACCTCTAACCTCAGTGCCTGCCTGCACAGATGCACAGGAGGAAACGAGGTACTAGAAGAGGACAAGAATGACTTTTTCTCAGTAAAACCAGAATTTCTCTGGTGTCCAACACAGGAGAAACCCATTCAAGGAGAAGCCCAGCTGGTGCCAGCAGCAGGACCGTGGCAGATTGTCAGGCATTGCCTGTAGGGAACGTGGGGCTCGAGGACTTCGTGAATGCGACAGTGAAGAAGGGGACAAGGCTAGTTTCATCAGGTGTACAACATATGCACCTCATTTGATCCCCATCTCCAAGGAGACAGAAATACCTCTATCTTTAGGATGCTTAAAGAGCCCAGTAGGTAGTCCAAGCCTACCTAAGCAAGTAACCTGGGCTTAGTACAGACCCATACGTGTGTCATGTGCGGGAGTGCATAAGGGACAGTGAAATGGGGAGGAAAACCCATCCCATCTTTGATGAGGCTGTCATCTTCTCTGAATGAATATACCCCCTCCCTTTCTTTTTCCTTCTTTAATATTGCTTTCTTTTTTCTCTAGCAGCCTGTGCTCTGGGATACTTCTGCAGACCCCACAAAGAGCAGGAGATAAGGGTCTGCATGCCCAGCACAGCTGTGGAGAGGGAAGACACTGCACACAAAGACTGTACAACAGCCTACAAAACCAAGCCAGGTGGTTAGATTTGCTTTAGAAGTGTAACCATATGAGGATGGACATACAAAATGCTCTTTGGTCTTGCAGCAGTGGTGAAAGAGAAGAAGCTTCTGCCAATTTATCAACTGTGCATTCCCAAGAAGTAAACCTGAACCTCAATTACACATGCCATTATTTAAGCACTGTATTTAAAAAACTATGACTGCCAGTAACCTTTCTTTTTGTATATGTGCAAACCCAATGCAAATAGGGTTTGCACATATACAAAATATCCCCACAGATACATCTCAAATATCCCCACAGATCCATCAGCGGATTTCCACTTTATAAAGCCACCTACCCAAGCATTAACCTTCAGTGGCTGCTCACGGGTTTGCATATGCAAACCCTGAGGGACGGAGACGAGGATGACTTAACTTGCAAGAAAGCACATGCACTAGGCGGAGAGCATGAAACAGGGGTTCAGGCATTAGCTACAAATTATGTTGAAATTTTGAATGTAAAGCCTTCCCACAGCATCACAGGGATGGTAGCAATGCCAAAACAAATCACGGTTTTGTATAGTAGAAGGAAATAAGGGTGTCAGAGATTTCCGAATTTTACCCAAATCCGCTAATGGAGGGACAGTGGACAATCACACCAGTTTGCAGTTTTATTCTCATTACTGTGTACCACAACCATGACAGGAGGTATGGTTCTACTACTCTTGAAAAATGACTTGAGCAGGCTTAAGAAAGAAAGCAGTCTTTTTAACTCGCTCTCCTGGTCACCTGGGTAATTGCTCGCCAGAGAGATGGAAACATGGAAGCAGCAGAAAAAGCCAAATGGCTGCGTTTGTACCACCATGTTTCTCCTCCACTACCCACGGTGGGGCTGCACTGAGTACATCAGCAGCAGTGGTCTGGCTCACCCCAAAACCAGCAGAGCTGACAACCAATATGAATGCAAAGGTAGAAAACTTCTGCAAGAGTCACCAGTGCAAACTAAATCTCCTCATCCTGAGCAAACCCAGGTGCCTAATTTTCAGCCTGTCTCTGGCATCTTGTCTCCAGAGAGGGCTGGGGGGGTTTAGGGGTGTCCCTGTGCCTCACTTTCCATGTCACCTCCACCCAGTGCCCAAGGTGATGTCCCTCCTTCCGTGCCTGGCTATGGCCACGTGTTGGAGATGAGGGCCTGGACTTTAGGCATGGCAATATCGGCATTTTGGGAGAGCATTGCGGAATGCTGACACACAGAGGCAGGAAAGGCGTCACGTGGGGATGTGGCAGAGCTCACCGCTCCTCGGGGGTTCCTGGCTGACAGCAATGTCCCCCTGGGGACAGACATAGGGGTCTGAGGTCTTCCTCGTACCTGCATTTCCTTTTACATGTGATGGAGAAACAAGCCTGTAGCAGGAAAACATTTTTTTTTTTTCCTTCTCCTGCCTCAAAAAGAAATCAAGAAACAGCAAAATCTTTTCCTTACATGGGTCTTGGGTGTGATTCCTAGCAAGTGTGCATGCGTTAAACCAGGGCTGATTTGTGCCATGGGAGGTCTTCTCTGGGAGGGGACGACAACGCTGTGCAGCTCAGCCGAGGCCGTCCTGCCACCCATCAGCACAAGGGGGGGACACAGTTTGGCCATGAGCCCAGAATAAAGCCGTGCGGGTGCAGCTGATTCACCAGCAGACCAGTGCCAGGCGACTACGGATGCTTGTTCTGGTCCTGGAGCTGACCAACTCTCCCATCTAACCAGAGAGAGTCACTTTATCCCTCTAATTACTTCCCCTGCCACATTTTATCCTAGTAGAGTTACAGGCTCTTTGGGGCAGATGTCTCGGTGAGTATTTGCACAGCGGGACCTGAATCCTGATGGGCCCTCCTGGCATTATGAAAATTCGATCAAGGGCTTCAGCTATAAAAATGTAAACGATGTACCTACTTATCATTGTGCGTATAGAGACACATAAACACACATATGCAGATCCACATGCCCGGGGAAGTAGCACCTAATGCAAAAATATAACTCTTAAAATAACAGCACTATGTTGTGTTTAAGCCCCTTTCTTTGGATATGAATGTATATTTTACTTGTTCTTTTTCTCCCCTGTAGAATAAAAATAGTGTGACACTGGGGACAGAAGTTGGCTGAATGGAAATCACTTTTCAGGACAAAAAAATTGCTACAAAAGTAAATTGCAGCAATGTGCAAGATCTTCTGAAGCAGTTTTCAAAAGTTTCTGGTGACATACTGGGTTAAATAAACATTATAAATTTTCAGATATAATTTTCTGCTATATACAGATAAATAAAGTTTTACTACTGATTCAAAGACTAGTCTCTAAGTATTGCTGTTCTATTTATATTTAATATCGGTAGCACCTGGTTATTTAGCTTCTTTTTTTGTGCCATGGAAACAAGCTGTATTTGCCTGTGTGATAAATGATAATGTTCTGTACTAAAATGGATTTGGATGTGTATTCAAGGGTAGTCTATTCAAGTTGGGGGTATTTGCTTGTGTAAATTTTGATGTAAATTTTGCTGTTAAGATGTTGATATTTTCAAGACAATTGCATGGCTCATTTCTGCACAGCAAAATTGAGTGTGGCTCATTGTCCAAGCAGTTTAGGATTATTCACGTACTTAGAATACAAAGAGCATTCTCATCTGACCCATTTTAAATATATATCTTATATTATCTTGAGCTCTATCACCCTCTTAAGGTGGCTATTTTTGCCTCCTCAAAAAAAAAAAAAAAAAAAACCAAAAAACCAACCCAAAAGCGTCTCTCTGTCATCCCTTTTTGGTTTATTTTAAATTTTCTTTTTTTCTTAGCAGTCATTCTGGCTAAAACTTCCTGATCTAACTTCAGATAACATACAGGCCTAGCTTTGAGACAGCCGTCTAAGGTGTTTTTATAGTCAGCAGGGAGAAATGGGAGCTTGGAGGGTCCAATTATTCCCCCCAAAGTGGGCCAGATGAACTGTGCCTTAGAAGTGCCTGCACAGGGAATCAATGGTGTCCACACTTCTGACTTCAACACCCAGGCCCTGGCATGATGGACCTGGTCCACTGCATCTCATCTGTAGGCTGACTGCTATTCCACATCAAGTTTGGCAAAGAAAGCCAAGTTTTTTAAAAGTATATCTGCAGGGCACTTTAACAAATTTTTACAATGTCCTCTGGATCATCATTATCTTCAGGTGACCTAGTTTAAGAAATCTGGATTGTATTCATGTGCCTTGCTAAATGAGAGGCTACAGCTACGCAGAAAAGAATATAGAATATCCTATATGTCCCCTTTATATGTATTCTATATATTGGGAGAACATTTAATAGAACACACAGAACTGTGAAGAAATAAAAGTGTAAAAACCCTTAAAGGACAAGACCCAGCTCAAATATGTGGCACATGAGAGCTGAGGTGCCCCAGGCTCTGCACCCCATCCCCAGTCCTCGGGGAGCACCCCACCCTCCCCGCAGGCACCCATGAGGGAACGCACCCCATCTAAGGGGCCGATTCACCTGTGTGAGCCAGGTGCTGATGGGTCCCCGCTGCGTGGGGGAGCGTGGGGCAGGCCAATGGAGGGGGGTGGCTACCGTGCAGATTCATGCTAGGATTTGACTTTGAGCATCAGAGAGTAGCAAGGAGGGAACTAGGAAGGACAACGGGAGCCCTTTCTTGCACTAGAAAGAAAGATCCTGGTAAGTTACAAGAAAAAAGAAAAGGAAAAAAAAAAAAAAAAAAGAGCTTACAGGATGCTATGAAAGGTATGAGCAAAAAATAAATAAAATAAACAGGCAGGGAGCCATCACAAGGGAAGTAGAGAAAGGTTCCAGTGTGTCACCATAGGTGCAGGTACACAAACACGGACTTAAGAGCCAAGAAGCTGTTCAGAGTCATTGCTTGTGCCCGAGTCCCCTTTGGCACATTTGAAATGTCACTGCTCAGTACCTCTGCAAACTTTCCAAATTTGCTGGAGAACTTTTCTGAACAGCCCTTAGAGGACCTTGTCCCAAAAGGATTTCTCATTAGACCCCTTTAATTTGCCATAGCTCTGAGATGGGACACACTGTGACTGACACCCTAAATGGAGCATTAAAAAAAAAAAAAAAAAGGAAATTCAGAAATACGATTTATGGGATATTCCTCCCTGTAATGTAACCAAGCTATTACATTTCTTCATTAAACTTCTGAAGCACATAATATTCAGCAGCGAAACTGAGGGACTGCCAAGTGCCTGCGAAATATAGGTGACAGGGAGATTAAAATGAGTGGCAGCCCGCAGGATGACAGCTGCTGGAGAGATATCTTCACCACCTGTGGAACCTGCTCCGGAACTGACAAGCATTAATGCTCATTGCTAATACTTGGTAATCTCTAAGCTACATGTGTAGTTAAAAACTGACACAGCTGAAAATTTGTCTCAGCTGCACCCAAGCAATGCCCACATCAAAGGATACGATATAAAAATATTCTCCATCTACACTAGGATAATGCAATATAATGGCTTAAACAAACATTGTGAGAAGAACGTGGAGGAGAGAGCTGTGGGGAGATGTATGTGACTTTCTCCTCACATCACGAAGCCTTCGCCATGTCTTGTTGATCCAGCTGTTTTTACACTGTCCATTCAACATTACCTTTATCCTTTAAAATTTACAGAGTCGTATCTACCAATCACAGCAACAAATTAGGAGATGAAAAAGCCTCTTATCTAGTAAAGGGATCCATTTTCAAATAATCTGCCCTAGCTCTCATAATCTAAGTTTATTCAGACACCCAAAGGGGCTCATAAGCACAGGTTGTTCTGACAGTTTCCTGGTTATATTTGAGTATAACTACTGACTTGGTGGTGAGGTCATTGGACAAAGGACCGGAGCAGTGATGAATAGACTATCCAACCAGGACAGGTCCCAGCTAGTGTCAACATCTCCTTTCAACCTTTTAAACAGCTTGACCAGGACTTGTTCCTCACACGTGCTTTGCAATCACCAGTGGCACCGCTTATTAGGGGATGTGCATTTCAGGCGTGTGGAAAGTAACATGCCAAAAGCAACACTCAGAGCAGGAGAGTCTATTTACCTTATTCTAGGTGGAGAAATGTTTCATTAAATCTAGCTGCAGCTGTCATGGGATAATTAATATATGTATCTTCTATCCATGACTATTATTTGAATAAGCACCTATGTCAGCCCCCAAATTGCACATCTGTTACATAGCTGTGTCACTAAGAGATAAATGAATCCTATCTTCAAATTCACAATTCATATGCTACCCTAGAAAACCAAATGCTAAGTTTAATTAACTCTTGGACTAATTGCTTAATTTTACTAAAAAAAAAAAAAAAAAAAAAGTCCTCAGAAGCATTCCTAGCCAAGCATTTGGGAGACTGCTGCTTGTCTGAGAGGTACTAATGAGCCACCAGCAGAAGTCAACAGCAGATCCAGTGCCCGGGCACGCAGCCTCCCTCCGGCACAGCACCAGAGTACCATGGCCAGGCTTACTTATGCTTACTGCAAATGGTTCTTCTGCTGGTAAGAAACTGAACTTAGGGGTTGACCAAAAGGGTCAGAATAAACACATTAGGACAAACTGATATTGGATTCACTGGTGTGGCTCAAACACTCAGGTAAGTGTGAGTGAGCAGCACAATGCTGCCAAAAAAAAGAAAACTGTGGTCTAAACAGAGTCTACAACTACACTGATGCAAATATGGAAGACAGCTCATATTTAAACCCAGTTTTAGTCCTACTGTCAGTGAGACTTAACTGCTTTACAGAACTGGGATTTAGGTAAATGCCTCCATGTATGTTACATAGGTAAGAATTTTCACATGGAGCTTTTTCAGCCAGTAATGCTTTTCAGATTGATAATTCTGATAAACACTATCAAATAATCACCTAACAGTAAAGACAGTACTTTTATTGAATGCTTTTTCAGATCAACCCCAACAGGATGTAGGAGTTGTCAGGGCTTGAGCATTTAAGTAGTCCAAAGGAAAAAGGAGGCCAGAATCAAGTCTGCCTGCTCAAACCAGGAATGAATATCTAAGTATACTGGAAGAGGTAATATTTATCTGGTTTGTTTTGGTTTGGTCCATTTTTTTGGTGTGTGGGTTTTTTTTTTTTTTAATTAGTTGTAATTTTAATTAGTATTTCAGTGTTCTGCAAACTCACAAAATGGAGCCTTGTTCACCACAGGCTCTTTTTGAGGTGTTGCGCACCTCTGGTGACAGCTACAGATTTTCTCCCTTCTGACCTGAACCTTTTGGCTGAAACGTGAGCTGTGGCTCTCTCTGTAGTGGCTAGAGAGCAACTTCCCCCAATGCCTCAAAATTCAGCTGACTCTGGGAGCTGAGAAGCAACCAGCTAACCTCTGATTCCCAGGATCCTCCCCAAGCCTAGAGAAAGTACCCTGCACTCAGGTCAGTGCAGAGGTGATGGATGATGTCTCTGCCTGACAGTAGCAGAGAGGCACTATGCCGATAGCCTGCAGAAAAGCAGAAAACGTCCTTCACCAGTGCTGTGAAATAATCTGGCCCCAAGATGCAATCTCTACGCAATGCTTAAGGTAAACTGCTGTTTATATACCTAATCCAAGGTAGCTCCTGTTGGGCTTGCACAAACGTTGCCAGCAGCGATGCACAAAGCCTCAGAGCAAGACAGGGAGCATAATCGCTCTCAGCGGTGTATTTCTTGCAGTCTGGAACATACATTAAAAGACAAGGAGAGTCAGTGAATTCATGTATCCCCTGTAAAGGCCTGGTCTCATTCCTTTTTTTTTTTTTTTTTTACCGGGAGCACTTTTTGTCAAGCAATAAACATCCCTCTAATTAAAGACTACGGCCCCAGTCCTGAGCTGCACCCTATGCACCCCAACAGTATTGAGGGCTGCAAAGTTCAACTTCCACATGCAATCACCAGGTAGGCATTTATTTGCTGCGTGTTGCATAGTCATACACCCTGCGCATTTATATCAAAACCCTAATGTTTAAAACAGAAAAATCAGTTCAAGATGCCTTTCAAGAGCAAGCAGGACAACAAAGCAAAGCAGAGCAAAAAAGCAAAGCCACCCTGCGCCACACTGTGCGCAAAGAGCCCTGATCCCGTGCAGTGCAAGAGCTGGAGCATGTTTATCCCATGAGATGTTCAGCTGCAGATTGGACTCTGCAAATTGTGAATAGCCTTTACGTCTCAGCTCTTTGGGGCTGTGGAAATTATTTAGGTGGCATCTAAGCCAGAGCCAGGAGATTTTAGCTCAAGGTGCAATCCTTGGCTGAAGATGAGGAAAAGCCTCAAGAAATTACTGAAAAAATTAAGAAGCAAAGAACAAAATGTCTCCAACTCCATCTCTTTCTGCCAGTCTTCTCCTCACCATTGTTCCCATCCTCTCCCTGTGCTCTTCCTTCTCATGTCACAAATACTTTGAACATTTATTTAGCCCAAATACTGGGGAATTGGAACACAACAACATGAGCAGGAACACCACTACTTTTTCTGGTCAGTAATTCACTTCCTTGAATTGTCAGGATAAACTACGTGGCCTTGGAGAGTATTCATCCACTTGGGAATTGGATTACAGCCTCATAAAACACCACGGCACTCCTATTATCATCTAAATAAAGCTGCCATCATTCTGGAACAAAGAGGTGGAAGTAGTCAGTCACCGAGTATCCAGAGCTGAAGCGAAGAATAATAAACTGACATACAGTTCTTAAGAAATACTTCACAAGGAGGCAGATTTAATGCTCTGAAAGCTAGGCTTTTACACACACAAAAACACACACTCATCTTTTTTATCACTGTCTTACCTAAAGCACCGAGGGCTCTGTAAGGACAGAATCCAGGCGCAACGCTTTCTGAATAGCTGATGATGACAATGCATCCACCGTAGAATCCTGTCTCGCTAGAGGATACCCGAGAAGTTTCTCAGCATTTATAAGCTAGAAAAGGAGTTGGTTTTGTTGCAGCTGCCCAGGATTGTACCTGGCTCAATACAAAATCCTGGCTGATTAAATACATCTTGCTGCAGGCTTCTGCAGCTTGTGGTGGAAAAATGAGCTGGTAAAAGATAAGTTCTTCCACAATGTCAGCTGGACCCTCTTCTGACTCCACTGCTGAGCCCCCACAAACATTGAGCAAGACATTTTAACTTCTTTGTGTATGTATAAAAGGGGACAGGCTCATCTTTGCAAAAAGCTTCGGGCAAGTCACTATGGACAATGATTTGTAAGTATGATACACTGTCACTGTTTTTTCTCCTCTGGGTATGGAGATGGAACCGTTCACCCCCTAGTTGCCACAACAGACCAGGCATTTGCAAAATAAGGATGCACATCCCATTTAAAGGGGCTTTTAGCTAAAAGACTGGTTCCTTTCCTTTTCCGGAAATGCTCACACAGCTGTTTCACAAGGGTCATCAGGTAAGACCTTCCTTAAAGACCACGTCTCCATGGAAAAATAACATCACTTAAGGCCTAGCATCATTGCTCCCAAGCTCATAACTCCAGCACTAATTGCTTGGGAAGAGGCAGGCTTCCCTCACAAGGACCAGTGCTCATGGGCACCAAGAGGGCAGTTGTCCCCTCCTGCCTCCCTCTGCCCTCTACCCACTCCCAGCCCTTTGCTCCTGCCGCTTGCCTTGTGCCAGTGAGTGGCAGACCCTCTGTGAGACACTTTCCCTCACATAATTGCAGAAAACTACCTAAGAAAAAAACTCAACCTGTGTAGTTTTCTGCTGTTGGAGTCAATTGAAGCAGCTCACTCAGGAATCTGAGTAAGAGCTGAGCCTGCACAAGCTAGTAGGGAGTATAGGGAGAGAGTAGAGACAAGCAGTGAAGAAGGGAAAGGGCTAAAATCTGCCCCCATCAGCCTCAAAAAGCAATGAGGAGTCATGAAATTGGCCCATCTGCCTGCAGAGAAGGATGTGGGAGACCTCAGACAGTCCCTGGGCAAAGGAGGGGGCTTTCTGCTGCACACAAGGAGGTGGCGTCACTCCTGCAAGCCGCGTCGCTGGGGCCGGTACTGCTAGCAGTGCCTGCTTTGAGTGCCCACACCTCAAATGGTTATGCAAACACTTCCACACTCCAGCCAGGATGGTGACTGTCCTTTGGTGCTTTGCAGTCCTCTCAAGTCTCTCCAGTTGGCATATGTGAGGTTCGACTCTGCTTTCAATGTTGAAGTAGTGTTTGAGGTGTTTGAGCGAGCAGACGCGGTTGGCAGGTTGCTATGTGCTGTAAGGTGTGAGGGGTGTCCTGGTACAAGCTACTGGCCAGCAGACTCCAGCTGCCAAAGGGGACACGGGAGAGACGGAGCAGCCTTGGAGAGCAGGTGTGAGGTCCTAATAGTGAGCCCCATTCCACACATGCTTTCTGCTCCCAGAGGCAACGCGGGGGCCAGTAGCAGGCACCCCCCAGCCTAGAGGTCACCCTGCTATCCCCACCCTCTCCATCCATCCCAACAAAGAAGGAGTTGATTGGGTTTTTTTCCAGACCTCTAGTCACATTTCTCCCTACTAAACCCCATCTTATTTTAAGACCCAAAGTGCTCAGCTTTCCCTTGCAGCTTTTAACAGGGCCAAAACAACGTCCGTCAGCACGATGCCTTTTCTAAATCACATTTGCTCCTGCTGCCTGACGGATGAGGCTGTGGCAGCACCGTGGGATATTACGACATCCAGTGGTCACTGAGGTAAATCACCACTTCTTTCCCAGATCCCTCTCCACATTTTAAGTCCCCCAAAAGCTGTAGGGGAAACCATGACTTCCTTTGTGCTGGAGTAAGGCGAGCATACGGTCACCTCCCAGTGCTAATGCCGTACTCCAAGCAAGCAGACCTCAGATCATTTCAAAAACTATTTGTCCTTAAACATTTAGCCAGAAAGGCAATAACCTGTTAAGGCAAACAGCTATCTGCTAATCATAACTTGGGAGATGGCGTGCTATCCAAAAGCACAAACAGAATTAGACCGATATGCCCCGTGAATACGTGGATTTTGCAACGTCTTTTCTCTCTCTGTTCAGCTCCAGCAGAAGCAGAGAGATGCGGGGAGCAGGATGCTAACAGGGCTTAGCAGCATCAGCAGGCAGGACCCAGTGCAGCTCTTTGCTGGACCAACTGGAGTGACCCACCTCCTCGATTCCCATGTTAATTCCGGGAAAGGCGTCGGTGCTGTAGTGAGCATAAATGCAAGACACACAATTAAAAAGCAAACTTAGAAGCAATGATATCAGGATATGTTTAGTTTTCCCCAAGGACAGACAGTGATATAACCAGAATTATTACTCACTGTTTCGCAGGTGAACTGTTCTTTCAGAGCCTGCGAGGTGGCGGTTGCTTTCTTGAGTGCTGAATTCACTCCACTCCCACTCAAGTCAGCAGCTTGGCTCATAACTGATTTTAACTCTTTTAACCCAAATTGCCTTTTTCTCCCCTCATGAGTGCTCTCACTAGGGAGCCTTCCTGGAAAGCACAGCAAGAACTAGATCGCTCAGGTTTACAACAAATTGGAAGAAAATGGAGTAGGAGCAACAAGGTGGCTGTTCCTCATTGAACATTGCAGTAAGGACCTGTCTGCTGAGGATACCTGACTTTCTTAGCTCCTCAAGGATGATGGAGACTTCACAAGCCTCTTCCTGGAACTGAAATAATAATTCTGCAGTCATCAGTCTTAGCATATGGTCTTTGGATTTTATGTGTTTTTCATTAAAGGACAGATACTGAAGAACAGTGTAATTTTACAAAGAACTGGGAAAATACCTGAAGAAAAAGCTTTCATTTAAACAGAATTCCTTAATTTTGGCACAAAGCTACTATTCCTCTATGCTACGAGGACAGTGCTATGAAATTACCACTTCTGTATGTTCATATATCATGTCGATATGGCACATTACTGAGCCCAAACTATTGCTTTCCTTTAAATCTCACTGCAGTCTGTGTGATCAACCCCCCACCTCCAGGATGTGCCAACCCTTAGCACATGACTTGAAACCCTCAAGGTCCCTGAGATCAGAGGATGCCTGGCAAGAAAAAACTGCTTTCCATCCACACCACAAAAGCAATGATACGGAGCAAAGGCAAAACTTAGGTGGAGAGGTTGGGTGGCTATTTGGAACGTAACCTAATGCTGGAGCTATGGCACACCTTGCACACAGGCCCGGAGAGAAAGACGCAGTGCACTACACAACTCCATTTACAGCGGAGGAAGAATTTGGCTGCTGTAAAGGCATTCAGAGGTTGATCTAGTCTAAGTAAGAGGGAATACTAGCCACCTCTGTCCTCTTATGACCTGTTTGCCTGTGCATTTTTAAGCAGATGCACCTAATGCAACAGGGTCACCTTCTTTAAATGACAGCAGGGACAGTTAGGTACTTAAAACTTTTCCAAGAGGTGGGGAGGGGAAGCAGGGCTCTCTCAGTTTTAAAAGTGCCAGTGGCCAGGAGGTGTCACATCTCCTTGGCCCTGGGGTGTTTTGGAGAGAGGGACACCTTCCACATACCCCCTGGTAGAAGCGGGACACCGCTCATCCCAGAGCCCAAAGCAGCTTGCCCTCAGGGAGGGGTGGTTGCTGGGGCGTGTGTTTGGCACCAGATCCCCATTCAGTCAGATATGGCCCTGGCAGGAGGGAGCGCTGAGCCCTAACAGAAGGCACAGCACCTGGGCTAAGGTGCTCCTTGAGAGCAGCCCTGCTGAGAAGGACCTGGGGGTCGTGGTGGACGAGAAACTCAACATGAGCCAGCAGTGTGCTCTTGCAGCTCGGAAGGCCAACGGTATCCTGGGCTCCATCAGAAGAGGGGTGGCCAGCAGGGACAGGGAGGGGATCGTCCCTCTCTACTCTGCCCTCGTGAGGCCCCACCTGGAGTCCTGTGTCCAGGCCTGGGGCCCGCAGTACAAGAAAGATGCAGAACTGTTGGAGAGGGTTCAGAGGAGGCCACGAAGATGATCCGAGGGCTGGAGCACCTCCCCTAGGAAGAGAGGCTGAGGGAGCTGGGCTTGTTCAGCCTAGAGAAGAGAAGGCTGCGGGGGGACCTCATTGCAGCCTTCCAGTCCCTGAAGGGAACATACAAACAGGAGGGGAACCAACTTTTTAAAAGGGTAGAAAATGACAGGACAAGGGGGAATGGATTAAAGCTGAAGGAAGGAAGGTTTAAATTAGATATTAGGGGGAAGTTTTTTACAGAGAGAGGTGAGGTGCTGGAACAGGCTGCCCAGAGAGGTGGTGGATGCCCCATGCCTGGAGGTGTTCAAGGCCAGGTTGGACGGGGCCCTGGGCAACCTTGTGTAGCTCCAGGCCTGGAGGTTGGTGTCCCTGCCTGTGGCAGGGGGGTTGGAACTCTGTGATCCTTGGGGTCCCTTCCAACCCAGACCATTCTGTGATTCTATGATTCTAAGCGCTGGCTGCCTTTTGCATCTGTTCTTTCTGTCCTGTTTTCCCTTTGACCCGCTGCACCTGGCTGCAGGAGACTGTATGTGAGCAGCTTGGATGCCTCTGCCTCGGCGGCAGCCGCCTCTGACAAGCCAGAGGACAAGACAAAAGGCTGGAGGGGTGAGAAGAAGCTTCTGCTGTCCAATTTTAATCTGCAATTGCAAGGGTGTCAATCTCTAATCCCAATTTAGGCAGTCTGGCTCCACTTTTTGGTGGAGGTGAGGAGGTGAGGAACAGCTCCTTCAACTGCCTCTCATCTATGTGTGGCTGAGAGCATTTTTAGCCCATTGTACTGCAAAGTCAGATGTTAACGGTGATTTATGCTAGCATCTTGGTTATTGCATGAAGAAAGCCTGGGATTAATGGCTGGATGTTGAAAGCTTGAGAAGCTGTCCCTGTTCAGGTGTGAAGCTCCTTCTCCCTCCCATCAGTGTAAATACTCACTTTCCGTTTCAGCACAACAACAACAAAACATGTTCATTTAAACTCTGAGAGGAGCCTTTGCACAATTAGGCACGGCTCAGAGAAGGTTTAAGTGCTTTAGTGCCTCTTTGCCATTAGTGGCTGCCTCCCAGCTGAGACGCGGGGTCTGGCTGTCAGTTAATTTGGATACAGCAATTAGAGGCTGAGAGCTCTGCTGGGACAGATCCCAGCCTCGATGTGCGATGTAGATATAGCTATAGCTGTGTTTCTGGCATTTGCGGTGAAAAAAGACATTTGCCATTGAAAACACCAGGTTAAATTTTATATACTTTATTATTTCCATCAAGGCTCTCTTGGTAATGGATAACATTTGCCCAGATGAGAGTGCCTGGTACTCCTCCAAATCTGAGGAGACCTGCATTTGAGCTGAAATTAAAAGCTGGTGACTTTAATGGTTGAGTCACTTTTGAAGTAACATTTAAAAAAAACAAAAAACAAAAAATAAAAAAAAACAGTGTCAAGAGAACTGCTAGAAGAACTTGGGAGAAAAATTAAAAATTCACAGTGTAAAAAGTACATTTAGATACTTAAATGGTCACCTTGGTCACCTTTTAAAGAGGGGAATATTTTGGGGATCGGTCCCCTCAGCATCACATTGCAGGGCATGTGCATCCCCTGGCTGAGCATCGGCAGGGTGTGGGCACAAGCCTGACTTCCAGGAAGGGGGGTTGGAAGGAGGAGGGCCCACTGTGCCATTTTGCTGGGCAAAAATCTGTGGGTGAAGCCCGAAGTGTGGCAGGGGTTGGGGAGCAGCACGCTGCTGGGGGTAGGCAGGGGGTTGGGGAGCAGGGACCTCCGTGTCCCCTTACCACAGGCAACAGCATCTCCTCCACAAGCAACCCACAGGTGTCCTTAGAAGATATCTCCTAAGCCAATTTTCTTCTGGCATATTATCTTCCTCTATTACAATGTGTCTGTTTATCAAAAGCATAAACTGTTTTCTAAATCCTTCCCAGCTCACTGCAAACAGCTTCACCTGATGCCTCAGCCCTTCACCCACCAGCTGTGTGTGATTTTTCCCTTTCCAGCTTCTAGCCAGTCCCCCCCAAGGATATTAAGGGCTTGTTGTTTTTTCATTTAAGCAAGCTTTTGCTAAGAAGAGGTATCTGAGGCATGCATATACTGTTCTTTAATCCTTTACCTCCCACACGTCCCTCTTTTCTTAAAACAAGCTGTTAATAAGAATGCAGATTACTGTAGCCAGAATTTATAGCAAGAATTTGCAGTAGCCAAATATAAATTTATAAAACTGGCAGCAGCATGATCAAACCACAGCTCTGTTCATAAATATTTCTCTGGTATATATTTTTCACAGTTTACCTATCACAACTTATAGCCATAGATACAGCTTTAAAGGAGTAGGCCTGTTTTTAAGGATTTCCTGTGTTGCAACCACTGGAGACAGCATTTCATATCTCAGTGTCTTTAAGTCTGAAGTACCTGTGAGGTCCCAATGTGATTATCACATGTAAATGGAGAAAAAAAAAAAAAAAAAAAAAAAGATGAATCACCCCATGGGTCCTACTGAAAATGGAAAATGAAATTTTACCTCCATATAGCTGCAGTTCATGGGAGGAATTGAGCTACTGGTTGTCCCTCTGAAGTATCAAGCACAAGGTGGAAAGGCAGAAAAAGTACCTTTTCTTCTTCATCAAGAAGAAAAGTTTGACCTGGCTTTGAAAGACGTGCTCTGGCTGCCCTTGCCTGCTTTGGGGGGTCCCACCAGGGCGTGGGAGGGAAGCCGGGGAGCAGCAAGCTGCCTGAGAGGCAGCACAGAAATGGGGGCAGCCGTGCACGTGCACACAGGTGTAGGCACCGAGTGCTGAAGGCAGTGTGAGACCACGGCAGGTTTAGGATGCAGTCAGTAGCAGGGCAAGCCAGGCTGGCTCTCGATTGCTTCGCAAACCCGCAGGTACCTCTTTGCCCCTTCAGCTCCCATTCAGATGTCTTTTACTTCTCTTTTCCTCACCCTTTTCCTGCTTGGACTCACGGTGGCACAAGCCCCATCAACGGTGGTGGTCAGACTGGTGCCCAGGATGCTCTCGGTACCCTCCTGAGTCAGCAGCTTACAGATACCCACCGCCTCTCCTGCCTTTGGCCAAACCTGCCAGCTGCTGGCTGCTGGATTTGAGCAGCTGCTGTTGGATCCCTGCACTGCTCAGCCCATGGGGCAGGGCCCTGCCTTCTCTTCTACGATGATGTACTGAAGGTTTGCAGGCATTTTTCTTTGTAAATTTTTTACGGTTTGCACACAGCATGAAAACTTACAATTAGACACATTTTATAGGTGTAGTTAAGCCTAAGGACATTAGTCTCGGCCGAGTGCAATGCAACTTTTTCAAAAAGCAGTTACCCATCACTGAAAAGGCTTCTCCATTAGTAGCACTTATGTTACTTGTGCATATTTAACACAAAATTGTCACTGAGTAAAATTTCCATTACATCTCTCAATTAAATTGACATATGCAGGTTATGCAGGTCTCACGTCACCTTTGTATCCTCGTTCACAGCTCACTACAAACCTCCGTAACACAGAGCCTCTCCCAACAGTTTTCCCTTCAAGGGACAAGAGGGAAAGACATCCCAACACCCCCTGACCCCTGTATTGTGCGGCATTTAGCACGTGTGCCCCGGTTCAGACTGGGAAAGCCACGGCCAATGCAAGTGATATCAAATGGAAGTAAAAACTTATTAGCCATGTTTCTGAGAGACGGTGAGTTTTGTATTGTCGCCGTCTCACCCTTCCTAGCTAAGAGCGCGCGAGATGTGACAGCGCATTCATTATTTAAAGATCCGTTTCAGTCAGAGGATGACAATGCTTGTAAAGGCAGGGAAGACAAAGCACGTTACATTTTCGAGTTCACTGCTAGGAGCACAGACCACAATGTTTTGACAGTCTGGGATGGTAAAAATTGACAGCCTGCCAATGGCTTTCTCCTGCCCCTCCTAGTCTCTCCGGATGGGGGATGGCGGTGATGGGTCTCAGCAGGGAGGTCCTGGGTCTCAGACAGGGTTCAGACAGCAGGCTGAGCCCCTGAGGGCCTCTAAGAAAAACTGAACTCCTGAAATACAGCAACCCCCCTATGCTGTAGTCATACTCATTTTGCTGCTGGTCAGAGAGATGCCTGGCAGCTGAAGGAAGCTGGCTTCCCTCTCTCTTTCCTTATCAAACTCTTCCATGAGGTTCTAACCCTGACTCCTCGATCACTACTGCTCTCTGTACCTGTGGCTAAGCTGTAACTGCAGAAACTCCATGGAGGGGTGGAAAATCTTTGCCCTCAAACGCTGTCCTCTTCAGAATAGGCACCTGCGTGGTGTGATGGGCACACATGTCTCTGTGGTTTTTGTGTTTTTGTTTGGGTTTTTTTTTCCCAAGTTACTTACTTCTCCCACCAGCTGTTCGAGGTCTTGTGCAAACACCTCTGGTGTCTCCCAGCCTGCTGTCTGCCAGCCCCGTTGGCTCAGACCGGGCAAGCCTACGAGCTATGATCTGGAGGAAAATGGAGGAGGCAGCTGGCTACATCTCCATAAGTGCTCTAAAGCAGGCTAGGGCCAAACTGAGGTGCTGTTGCCTTGTTAACGCGCTCCTCAGCACAGGTCTGACCTGGCTTTCTCCCAGACACTGCCTGGGGGTAGTTTAGGGGCTGGCACAGTCCAGGGGCAGCTCCTAAGGAGCTGCATAGGGAAGTCAACCCAGTTTGGGGGGAGGGAACAGCATCCGACCATGCAGACATGAGCTGGACAACCCAGTCTACCCCAGGGCAGAAGGGCAAGCCATGGCACAGGCATTATTTGTGCAACCCCTGCCCACGCGTCCTCTTGTGCCACCGTCTCATGTGCTGCTGCAATGGAGCTTCAACCCGCTGAGCTGGAACCTACCTTGAGAAAAATGCAACTACCACTTCTTATGTTTAATGGTTGCGGCAATTCTCCCTCATGCTATAAATTCAGATGTCTGCCAGGACTTTGCAGAACCATTTCAATGTGCTCCCACAAAGCGTCTGCTGCCGACCTAGGAACTGAATCGTGCCCAAAACAACATTTTAGTGTAGCATGCTGGAGAGTCTGTAATGCCACCGTGTGTGAGACACATTCAAGATCTGGCCACAGAGGAAGATCTATAAGCAACAACAAGTAGATAACTGCTGCACAAAGGAAAACAGTAATACCCATTTCTATGCCTCGGGCATCCTAAACTACCTGTTCGACAAAATGCTTTCATCAGACGGACTGTATATCAAGCACTGGGCCCCAAGCCCCGAGTTTGAAGCTCGGATAAGCAGTGGTACTCATGGGAAGGGAGAGCAACTTCTCTCTCTCACCTTGTCAGAAATCATCATCAGAAAATGCCACAACGTTCACTTACTATCATTTTAGCAGTAGCCTAAACTGAACAGCTCGGCCAAGCATCACCACGTTCAGGGCTCTGGCACTAGGAAAGGCCTTTTCAACCCTTGGTGATGTGTATTCAACAACAGTCTAGCCTGCGTGTGTTTGTGTTGACCAATGTGTTGACCACCTATGTTTTAACATCCTATGTTTTAACTTGCTATTCTGTTGCTGTCCCCTGTACGATACTCCTTCAAAGGGCTTTTCTTCAGACTTCTGCTCCTTACAAACATGATGTTTATTAGTTCTTAAGACAGGCCATATCAATTACAGTAGCTAAAGAATTCAACTTGCCAGTTTTCCAGGAAACCTCCTTGATATTCATTACCTGCTTGGCAGATTGCATGAATTTGAATGCTGATTTACGAACAGAGCTTAAAACCAGTGTGATATACCTAGCCAGCTGGAGAACAGGACACAGGGTCTCATTTTGAGTTTTGTTGAAAGTAAACATTAAATGTTCTATTTTATTACAGCAGTTCTGATAAGGGCCATGTTATGCTAAATAACAGCTTTTGTATTAACCCAAGTAGAGGTTTGGGAGGTCTTAAACCTAACATGTCTTCCTCTTTTAGCAAAACAGAAACCAAAGTAAGCCATGTAGATTAAAAAACTCCCACACACCTTACTTTACCATCTTGCCCTTGCCCTCATAACGTTTTCTTTTTATGACAGTCAAACTCCTCCAAATCGCACAATTTTCTCCCCACATAGTCCTCCTGCCAAGCACCCTGTCATCAGAGACACTAGATGCTGGACCTCTTCAAGCAGGAGGTGCAGTGCAGTTGCACTGGACCTGCCTGGCCAAGACCAGCTCTTGACCTTTTTCAGTACCAATGATGGACTTGTGTCCTCCTTCAAAACCATTATTTAGCTGGTGGCTTAGGTTCAGCCAGCAGCGGGTTACAGAGCTGTGGTCTCATGTGTGTTTCCTGTGCCTCAGCAGGGACCCAGAAACAGTGACTGCAACAGATGGCTGCATGTCATAAATCGGCACCTAGGGTGTAGTTTGCAAATATAAGACAAGATGATTCAGATCTTAATGTTTGGTAAGGGAGGGGGGAATCAAGTCTCTTCATATTCAAGCTGATCCTCATGGAAAAGAATGGTAATGTCTTCCTTGCCATTTTTGAGGTCTATTTACATTAGACTGACCCACACACAGGCCTGGATCTTGTGCTTAAGGCACATGCTCAGAGATGGAGTGAGATCTCCAAACAATGCTGAAGTGTGAGAGCTGCATACCACTGACCTTGAAATGGCAGCTCATGTGTAAGAAAATAAGTCTTTGTGCTGGATAATTTATTTCAACTTGCAAGCAAACGAAGATTAACAGCAAGATGTCTGTGGCAAAAAGAACATGAAGTTGGAACCAAAAACCCCTCCACATGGAAATGAATTGAAGATGGCAACCCAAACAAATCCACAGACCTCAGCCATTCGGTCTCACTAGGAAACACAGGTACTCAAACTTACTCTATGTTGAGATTAGCATCTAGAGGCTATCACCTCCTTCACAGTCTCACAGCTCACCTGAAAATGGAGAGAAGGTTGCTTACCTGCTATTCACCCTTCTCCTCCTCCTTCAGCTTGACTCTGCCCTTAGCTGAAGGGGTGGCCATGCCAGGCTCATGGGAAAAAAGACCAGTAACGTCAAACCACCTTGGGCCAGAAGGATTTACAATCTACATCTATACATTTTAACCTCACTGGCCTGTGCCCTGCCTCATCCTGTGCCTGGGCACCATGTAGGAGGGTGCTGAGTGGCACAGGCACAGCAGGCAGGATGCCATCCAGGACATGGCCTGGGCTGAACCACATCCCTGGTCTGTGCAGTTCAGCAGCAGAGGTAGAGTGTTCACAACTTAGCAGATAAAGCCCATGCTGCTCAATTATACAGGCTCTACCAGATCCTCAAGGAAAAAACAACCCAGACCCCCCCAAACCTTAGGGTTTATCAACCAGGGAATGTGCTTCTGGTATGAGTTTTCCCACAACCTTGTGTTGGTGTGGCCATGAGGACACCCAGGTGGCTCTCTGCACGGGGTTAATTTGCTTCCTGCGTGAGGTATTGTGGCCATGAGCTGCTGTCATGGTTTAACCCCCACTGGCAACAAAGCTCCGCACAGCTGCTCACTCACTCTCCCCTGGTGGGATGGGGGAGAGAACTGGAAGGGTGAACATGAGGAACTCGTGGGTTGAGATAAAGACAGTTTAACAGAGAAAGCAAAAGCTGCACATGCAAGCAAAGCAAAGCAAGGAATTCATTCACTGCTTCCCATGGGCAGGCAGGTGCTCAGCCATCCCCAGGAAAGCAGGGCTCCATC
>JMFS01109231.1:0-16376 GCA_000699545.1 Podiceps cristatus
TCCCATGCTTTCTCAGCTTTGCTATCAGCAACCTCTCCACTAAACTCAGAGGAAGT
This sequence comes from Podiceps cristatus, assembly GCA_000699545.1. NCBI lineage: Eukaryota > Metazoa > Chordata > Aves > Podicipediformes > Podicipedidae > Podiceps > Podiceps cristatus. The sequence continues at coordinate 57 of JMFS01109231.1, forward strand.
CTAAACAAGAAGCACAATTATATGGAAACCTCATTAACTTCACTGTCCAGACTCAAATATCACATTTTAAAATTGACTGACACCTACTGAAAAGAGGAGAATTTTGAAGTTATATGGCAGTGATGTTAACCACAACTACATTGATGGCAATTGTCGGATGAATGACAGCAAGAGCAATCAAAGGTCACTGATTTCAATCAACAATTCTCTCTTTAAAAGCAAAGGTTTCGGTTAACATAGAGATGCTTCATTGCAATGCAATGGCTTATTTTCAGTTTTGCTTTGAACCTATATTCATATCCTTACTAATAGCCACTTTAATAACCTTAAATGATTATAGTTCTTCAGCTAAAAATGTGCTCTCCCTGGAGGACTGCAGAGCTCGTTTGTTCTGGTTCAGGAATAAGTGACTCTCAGAAAGGATACCATATAGAATCATAGAATGTTTTGGGATGGAAGGGACCCCTACAGCCCATCTAGTCCAACCCCCCTGCAGTGACCTAGGTCAGGTTGCTCAGAGCCCCGTCCAACCTGGTCTTGAATGTTTCCAGGGATGGGGCCTCCACTACCTCTCTGGGCAACCCATTCCAGTGTTTCACCACCCTCATCATAAAGAATTTCCTCCTTATATCTTGCATCATAATTTAGTTGACATTAATGGCATCTCATAATTACTGTAGACAACTGTGGACATATCAATAACACCCAGCATTGTCTTTGTGCACATACTTTCTGTGGTTCTAAGACTTTTCTACTGAAATTGCATTACGTGTGCTGTTGGGATCACTAATGGCAAATAAAATTCCTTAATCTTATGCCATTTCTGCTCACAGTTTCTGCTGACCAAAGGTCAAGCTGAATTTATCTGCCCTAATTTCCTCTTGCCCCTGACTTTGTATAGTTATTTGAATTAGTGTAAATTAGGGTTGACATACAACAAAATTAGAATGGATGACTCTCCATTTTGCACTGATGTCAAAAACTGCACCAATGTAAAAAGCTGCCAAAATTGCAGAGACAAAAAAAAGAGAATATTATTCAGAGACTTACTGCAAATATTGCAGTTCCTATAATTCTAGACTTTCCGAGTCTGCGACAATCAAATATGCTAAAAAAGTGTAAACAAGCAGCATATAATATACATAATGAACAATCTGTAGTACATACAGAAAAGCATATAACATACAGACAAAACTATCCTTGATTTATGGCCCAGCTACCTGCAATTTGGCAGTTTATTCAGAACTGAGTCAGAAATACCTGTGTTTGTATATAAGGGGTTTTGTGTTTAATATTACCATATGGAATTTTCTGCCATGTTATATCATTTTTAACTCACTTATGCTACACAACAATTGTGTCCACAATGGTATTATGCACTCAATAAAAAAATTTACCCTTTAGTTCTAAACTCACACAAGAAGAAACAGTGCACAGTACTGTCACATTTCCAAATTCCACTGCAGACAACATGATCACATCCATAGCCTGGGAGAGATGGCTTGGAGGATTGTTTTCTTCCACTGGGGAAAAATATCCATTATTTCCCACCTTCAATTGTTATCTTATAAGTAGTTATTAATCTGTAAGAAACTTTTCTTGTGAATTCCAATTTAGTTCAGTTTAATTAAAAGCATTTGTTAAGGAAATTTTTCAAAAGCATTTTGGCATCAACGTATAACAACTTTTCATTACAGTCACCACTTCAAAGTGATTCTTCAACTGTTATATCTTAAATTTATATGAAGCTGTCCAGTACTAAAGCAAGAGTATTCTTTTGTGAGCTCTTTGAATATTACTTCATTCATTACAGCATACAACAGTTCTATCTCTATCTCATTCCACATCATGACATTTACCTAGTTCGTACAGGGGCAACCAAACTGCCTGTTGTTGCTGTATTGTCTGTCTTAAAGTTTCTCTCCATTAGTGTTTCTCAGTTCCTGTAACCATCTTGGTGCTTTTCTTTTATGTTAATATTTCTCCCTTTCTCTTTAGGCCTGGAATTTCACCCACAAGGATCCAATGGCATTTGTTGACGTAGATAGCCATTTGTAACCAACACATTTGGCTCCGTCTTTTCTATTTTCAAACATGGAGTTGGACTATTCTATACCATGTGTATCCTGGGCATACAGGGAATTCTTGTTTCAGTACAGACATTTCTGTAATTTCTATAGAAGAACTATACACTTGGTTTGAGATGTATGTTTTCTTACACGGCCTACTTAAATGGAACTTGTCAATACCATTCTTTTGTCCTTCTTATTCAAGTTTCATTTCTTTCTATCTTATACTATCTGGTACTACTGTTACACAGGACTCAAGCCACTCCAGATTTCTTATGGCACTGGCTAGACATACACCTCATGAGAACATTCCTACCTCTTCAGTCCACCTCTTCCTATCAGCTGGAATCAGTTTTACAGAAGGACTACTAACAGCATTGCGGTTGAAAGCATACATAGCCATCTGCTGACCTTTGCTGACAGTTCAAGTGAGCTTAGAAATTGTGACATTACATACAAGTTCATGTCTTCAACTCAAGCTGCAGAAAAAATGAGTTTCTGCATCTAGTAACTCAGTTTTCCACTTTAACAGAATACCTTCAATATATCTGCTGTCTTCCTTTGTCATCACAGCAACTTCCAGCAGGGTCAAATGAATATCACCCTCTGCAGCATCTCTGCCTTCATGGCTCTCGTCTCTCAAGGACACTTACTCCCTCGCATCAGAGCCTCATTTATCTACTTCAAATGATACAGAAGAGAAACTTAGACCTGTTTAGATCTCCCAAGATCCAGATTCAAAATAGACACAGGTTGTCCACTCCAATAAACACTCAGAGGACATTTTCCCACAGAGTATGCTTCCTTCACCACTTCTTTCAACAAAGGATTTTTAACTTTGTTATCCTCCCCTAATTTTTTTTAAACTGTCCCTATCAAGGTACTTTCCTGCTCCCCTACAGCTTTTGAAGAATAAAAACATTTTGTTTGTCTCCCACCACCTGTCCACAGCCACCTGAGTCCACATCTCTTGAAGTCATTGCAATGTTAGGCTCCAAAACTGTCCCAGAAATTCCCAGTTATAAGCTGGGATTGTATTATACGTTTTTTTTCTAATCATAAAAATATCTGAAAACACTGTCAATGTATTCTGTTTCTATGTAGCATGTTTGGTCACTAATTCCCCACAAAGAACATTTCATTGACATAAAATTTAGAGCTGTTCTTCAGAGCCTTCCTGTATTACCTGGACAAAACACGTTCTTTCAGAGTTTAGTTTCTAGTACATTATCACAGAAATAGGGATAAATCAAACACTGTGACAATGCAACACAGGTTGCTACATAGTATCTTGGATGGCTGCATAGATGGAAATCAAGAACAGTTTAACTTGAAGAAGTATATTTGCTTCAAAGAGATTACGCTTACCCAGTGGCAAGGGTAAGACTCATTTTATTAGAATATTATTACAAGATAACTGACTTAAAATGTAATACTCAGTTCCTTCTACAGTACATTTTAAACCCAGGGATTTGTTTAATCGTCAAAAAAAGGCATGAAAGAAGCAAAAATCGCTTGTATGTAAACAGAAGAGAACCTTGCAAGCTTTTTATAAACTGCCTTTTTTTTTTTTTTTTTTTTTATAACGGAATCATAGGAAGATGTGTATTGGAAGGGAGATTCTGGAGGTTAACCCTCAGTCAAAGCAGAGACAAATACGTCAGATCCAACTTCAACATTAAACCAATTTGCTCAGAGCCGTCTTCAGTCAACTTTCGAAAATTTCTATGCAAGGGGATTCCAGACATCCACTCAAGCAAGTAAAAGCAAAACCACTTCTATTATCAAAAGATACACAGCTGTATGAAAATATTTTCATACTGTGTTTATCAATATAGATACCTAATGTCTCTAAATTATCCTTTAAAAAAAAAAAAAAAAGATAATTTGCTTTCCTGATACCACCTTTAGGAAGAGGAAAATACTACTTTTACAAGCATCAGTCTTCAGTGAAAAAATCAACTACTGTAACGTGAAATTCAGTGTGCATGCAGGCCTTGTATGAATATAGGAGATAAGCTATCTGTTCATACAGTCTGAAATTTCAAAATTGCCTCTTTCATAGGACTAATAAAGAAAATAACAGAAATCCATCTGCATTCTTATTTGCTTATTAAAGAATACCCTGTAATGTGTATTACATGTCATCTTTAATGTAGGTAACTGAAATTCACTTACATTTATTTATTTATTTACCTTGTAAATATAGAATTTACTGGAATCTTGAAGTCAATACCAAAAGGAGAGGCATTATCTATAGAGACCCAAGCTCCATACAAAATGGCAGCGGTATTAAAATGTACATTGCAAATTCATCTGCTTTTGCACTTTGAGTCATAGAATTTGACAAATGATCACTTTTGGGTTGTCAAGACAGACAAGTCAATCATTTGTAGCAACATGAAATGTTTTTGGGTTCAATTTTCACTTGTCTGTGAAGAATGAAATAAAAGAAATAGTGGAGGCATAAGGAGCACACTGCTACTAACATGTTCAAGTAAATTCTGCCCAAGTCACATAAAACCAAAAATACATTACTATCTGACAGTTCTTTTTTGATTTAGGTGAAATGAATTGTGAGTTTTGCTCACTCACTAACACGTTAATAGCCATTTTGAAATCACCACTATCCTCCTTGTTCTCTTGGGCCTGTATTCCAGAGAGTAATCCTGGCTCATCAGCACGGCCATACTCATTTGACTCATTCATTTTTTCAGAGTTGGCCAGAAACAAAAGCTAACTACAATGAAAAAAAATCAAGGAAGAATTTTAGGCATGACAGAAATTCATGACATGAAATTTAAAACAACTGCTCAAAACCAAATTATATGACATTTTAAACTTTCAACCTTTTGACAGAATTGAAATATTCTACACACTGACTTTTGATCAATTCTACCTTTCTCTAACACTGAAAAGAACAGAACAGAGCTGGTTTCCTGCTGGACTAGAAAAAGAAACTTTCACAAACCCTCAATTTCCTACCAAAAGTGAATATATCATCATGGCAATGCTATTCCTAGAAGGAATTCATAAGGAGAAGGAGAAAAGGCGTACTTAAGATGACCTTGATACAACTTTTACCCATACTGCTAGAGTTTCCAAAGAAAAGCAAATTCGAAAAATGGAAAGAACCTTGTTCAGTACTCGAACAGATTTTGGTCTCTTTGTTTTGAAATAAATCAGGGATCAGTGAGACAGAGAAAACATTATGATTAAAAAATAAGGAAAAAGCCTATGAATAAAACACGGGGGTGACTGATTCTGCAGATCTTTTGAAAAAAAAAAAAAAAGCCATGGACTCATCAAATTGCAGAATGTCAGTGAAAAAACCATTTAACACAGGAGAAAAGAAAATACTAAATTTTTTAGTCTGGACTGTGAGGCTTAAATAGTCCTATGAAAAAAATAGACTGTAAATATGAGCAGATATGTTTATGTACAAAGCTGTTAATGTGAAAAAATGTAAAGTGTTAACTTAATGGCCTCATGATAGATATTAAAAATATCAGTTGACGCAGATGACAATTTCAACTATGTTTGTACCTGTGAATCAGCAAATCCCAAAGCTCAAATCTCTTGGGAAGTCTTGATCGCTTCCTTTTTTTAATTCATATCTTCCTTTGCACTTAGGGACTACAAATGAAAAGCTTAAATACAAAAAAACATCTGTTCTCATCCCATTTTCAGCTTTGGCGGGATCAAGAGAAAACAAAAGGCTTGTGAGACAGATTGCTATAGAGAGATATTCAGAGGCTGGCTAACTCATAATATTTTGATGCTTTGGATTAATACTGGAAATTTCACATTTGAGACTAAATTGAGAATGATTTCCAGGTTTCACCTATATAGCCCAGTATGTACAGTATTACATTTTTGCTACTTCTTTTTTGCCATTTTATTTATTAAGAGCCTGAAAGATGTAAAGTGCTGAGGTGAGTTTAACTATTTTAACACCACTACTTCCACCGTAGTCTACTTTCTCCACTCTAGTACAGTCTTTCTTTTCCACTGATTTCATGCACTTATATACACATTAACCTGAGAGTCTATGTCAAGTTCCAGTTTTAAGGATATGTTATTTAGCTCATGTATAGGTTATTTACATAAAATACAAGTAATTCACAAAAGATTCCTGTTAGTAAATATAATGTTGAAGACTCTCACTTGCATTCACAGCATCAAACATCCTTCTACTAAAGGCAGCGATTTCCATTTCCCAAAAGACTGGAGAGAGCCCAATAATGTTCACTAAAGAGCAGAACTTCCTTATCATCTGTATATTTCCCTTGAAATACAGAAGAGAGAACTCTCAGTGAGAGGCAGTGAAAAAGAACATCTGCATCACAAAATCTCTCTGATCATCTGTAGATGGTCATTCATTTTCTTAAGTTTTTTAAGCTAGGACTCTCAGATGATTTCACCACACTTGGAAGTTCAAGGAAGTTTTTGTAGCCAGCACATTCAACCAGTTTTAAGTGATAAAATTGAATTAAATTTTTAAAAGGTGAACATGATCCCAAAACACAATGAGATTTTTCTTTAAATTAATTCTTGCTTCCAATATTCAACTTCTCCAATATTTCATCTTAGCATGGTTTATCTCACCCCATCCTATCACTGCAGCTGCTCAAGGCCAATTTGAAGAGAGATTTCAAAAGCAGTTACAAAGCTGACAAACCAAACCATCCATCCAGTGTCTTCAGAAGTAGTGCAACATGACGCCTGAAAAACAAACACTCTTCCTATATTTAACCTGACAAATCTCTCAAAGCCAGAAAGCCTTCAGGAGCACATCAGTACAAAACAAAGAAAGTCTAACTGTAGTTTATACTTGCAGTCTTTGGGGGTAAGATTTTAAGACAGCCAAGTAAAAAAATGGGACATGAATGCCCTGCCAGACAAGGGCCTCAAGAAAAAATTATTTAGATTTAGTCTTGAAACCAAGAAGGTTAGAGACCAAAAAAAAAAAAAAAACCACCAAACCACACCACAAACAACCCCCCCACACACAAAAGAATCCAAACAAAAAGAAAACAAAAAAAAACCACCCCAACAACAAAAAAATGACCTCTTGAAACAGACGGAAATAGAAGAGAAAGACTTATCAAAAGATATTCAAGAACAGAATATGTATTTGTGTTTAATTTGATGAGTTATCCATTTCCATGCAGATGGATATGAGGCTGTGAAAGCAACTGAAGCTGAGCCACACCAAATATTTCACAGCTGAAGTGATATTTCTGTTTCTCTTGCTGCAATACACTATTCCCCTATACCTCAACCCTTCATGTTCAAAAAGAAGCAGACACAAATTACTAGATTTAGAAAACTACGGAAAAAAAAGATGGTGTCTTACTCTTATCCTAATCCAATAGTTAAGAATTTTCAGAAATATTTTTACATAAAACACCTCAATAGTCATTGAGACACAAAGGCAACAAAAAGGTAAAAAGGCAGCAAGTGCAGGCACCAGTCATTAGTCAAGACATTTTTCTTCCTTTCATTTGTGAAGATTTCGGAGAACCTTGAAAGCAGTACACATCAGACTACTCAGACTTCAAAAGTAAAACATGCTTACATGATATGAAAAACCTGTTCCAAATACCAAGTCAAATTCAGAGCCCGAATTCAGATCGGGAGCCCAATTCAGAAATTTAAATTTGAGCGTAAAAATCAAAGTTAAAAATTTCATCTCTTGGATTTTCTATGACAACTCCTTTATCACCCCAGCTCCCTCCCACTAGCACAGTAACTGATACCACTTTTAACCTCCTCTGGGTCACAAGTAATAGGTAGTTTTGTTCTCCTGGTGTTGCCAGGAACCAGGGAGCACAGATCCAGCTATGTGCTGACAGCTGTTCCATGTTCTCCTCTATTAGGGCTAAAGACGTGCATCATTAACTACACTGGAAATCACACAGCCCAGTCAGTGAAAAAAAAAAAAAACAAAACACACCAATAATTCAAAATTATATTCAAAACAATATCCAAAAGAATGTTTGAAAAACACAGAATATAGAGTCCTTAAAACCTGACTTAATAAGATGACAAAGAACCACCATGTTGCAATTGTTTATGGAAAGACATTTAGAACTTCCATAGTGAATCAAAACATCAAAGCAACTTAGTGGTGGATAAACCCTAGTTCAACATTTACATTCATTATAGCAACCTGCTGCCTCCCTCTTGGACATATGCTGCTTCTGTGTTTACATGGCTTGTGCTATGGCTCCGGAGACATGTCTTGAGGAGGCTGAAAAGACTTCTCTGAAATAGTTGCCATACATCATGAGTCATACTGCAAAACTTGGTGACTTGGCAATTTTATTAGCTATAGAATAACTGACCTTCACCAGCTCCCTGCTTATCTACATTTGAACACCAGCTGTCAACAACTACTGTCAAGGATCTACCAGTATAGCATATTATGATGATGAAGGAATTTATACTCTGATCATTTCTATGGTTACTAAATGCTACAGTAGAAATTTACTTTTGTGTTCATATTGTTAAATTATCTGCAGTGGTTCAGAGACTAGAAGTCACTAGAAGTCTACTTTCTAAAAAACTTTTCAGTTTTTTAATTTATTTTTACTTGACCCTATTCTCCCTTAAGTTGTAAAAGTAAACCTACAACATGGAATTGAAACAAGCTTTCTAGCTGTGCTAAACCTGAGAGTTCAACTACCCTTTATTCCTTGACCAGTATCCTCAGCATTATTCCTAAGCAAAGAATAATTACACGGTTTGTGCTACGGTTCCAGAGACACAGCTTGAGAAGGTTCTTTGAAATCACTGCTACACATTGTGAGTCATATTGCCAAACCTGGTGATCTATAATTACTTACGCCTTGCTTAGTACCACATCACCAGAAATTTTCTGCATAAACTACTCTAACTTAAAATCAGACAGTCTAAACTAAAACTCTTCTTAAGAATCCTTTGTTCTGTTACAATCAACCTTTACACTTCAAGGGAAGGGGAACAGTTTTGTTAAATTTTTCTATTTAAACAGTTAAACAAAAAAAGTTAATTTTAATTTGAAAACAGTTTGATTTACCTATTTCAGTTTATACAAGAGTTAAAAATCAAAGTTTGAAGAAAAAATGAAATGTTTTTAATCTAATCTTCTTTCAACCACTTTGTAAAAAAAAAAAAAAAAAAATCACATCTGACATTCCATCTAACAGAGATAAGTAAAACCTTCAAAACCTTCAAAGCATTAAAGCAGGAAAACCCTTTCAACTCCAGGACCATCTAACAAGAGATCTGCCAAAAAAATGAATAGTATCACGTCTTGTAATATCAAGTGATTAACATGTTCCTTTGAAAGAACAGTCTCCCTCTACAAAAGGTATTCACAGCCTTTTTCACTGATTCCATCTAACAGAGATAAGTAAAACCTTCAAAACCTTCAAAGCATTAAAGCAGGAAAACCCTTTCAACTCCAGGACCATCTAACAAGAGATCTGCCAAAAAAATGAATAGTATCACGTCTTGTAATATCAAGTGATTAACATGTTCCTTTGAAAGAACAGTCTCCCTCTACAAAAGGTATTCACAGCCTTTTTCACTGAAGCTTGCCAAAGACAAAAGGTCATTGCAGGAACAGTTCTGAGCAATCCTCCTTTTAACATAAACTTACTCTGGAATAATATTTCAGGTTTGCAAGAACACCATGAAGCTACAGATAAAGACATATATCTACAGCAAAATAGCTCAAACTACTTCCCATCTTGTCAGTATTTGCAGAAAATGAGAATTGAGTTTTACATCGTGGAGAAAAGACTTCAGTCTAACAGGAAGGCAATACTTAAAAGATACATTTCCAAAGTAACTAATACAAATGAAAGTGACTATAAGCTCAAAGTCTGTAGCCAGGTGAACCCAACTAGAGAGGACAAATCCACATTTTTAGGTTAACTGAAGTGCTGCTCCCTCATGCTTCAGTTCATGCCTTTTTTTATTTCAATAGGATGGTATGATTCCCATTTTGAAACTGAGTCCTCCATGTGCCACAAAAGACTACCAAATAATCAAAAAGAGCTTTTCTTCAGACCCCTGCATCTATGTTCCCTGCAGAAACAGGTTGTTTAACAGCAGTGACATAATCTCTTTTTTAAAAGTGTCTACATATAAGACAAAATGGAAAATTTTGTTGTAAGATTTTTTTTTGCCTACAAACTATGCTCAGGTTCGTATCTGAGCTTTGGTTTATTCAGAAACAGAAAACCAGACAAGAGACGCTGTTCACAGAGACAAGACATAACTGCTGATGTCCCCACCAGGGCCAGAAGGCTGTTGGGCACACACAGCACCTCGGCAGGAGCCAGGCACCTGCCTGGAGAGGGAACAAGGCCACAGCAGGTTGGGATCTGAAGCAGGATTACAGAGGTGGGTGAACGGGTGACATGGGTAAACGGTGGCTAATATATGACCATAAATCTACTGGGAGCATTGGAGAAAGAAGTAGACTGGTGGAAAGAGAAAAGTCATAAAGTCCCATCATATTTAATGTCAACCTTCATATAAATGTTGTCAATTATCTGTTTGAACTCAAAGTCAGCTCTGTATTGACGTAAATATTATACACTTAGTAGCAATAAAAACACCCATATCAGTAGATATTGCAATGAAATAAATGCAGTAATACTGAAGCAATAAATACCTATCTAGCTTACCAGATGGATACCTGTGCTATTTTGAGGATCCTGATAGGTCTAACTTTCTTACAGAAATAATACCTTTCATACAAATAATTTATGCACCAGAAGGCTTCTCCATGCTACCATATAGTACAGTACAATGGAAAAGACACACAACCAACTTATGGTGTCCTTGTCCATAGTAGGGCAATGCCATATTCAGGCTAATTTTTTTCTGCGCTGCAACATGCCAATGTATCAGTTAGGGGCTGCAGAAACCCCGAGGTTCCTCCACTGTGAACCCATTGTACAGCACTTCAGCTTATCTGTGTTGATGCTACCAACAAACCTTTGAACATCTCGCAGTGAATGATGTGCCTGTATACCCTTCTCCCTCTAAGACTTTTCACTGCTCATTCCACATTTGATCTTCAGGCTCCAAGTCCCATAAAAAAAACCCCAAAGGACTGAGTATATATAAAGAAAATATAAAATCCTAAAAGGACACAAAATGTGTCATTCACAGTCCTCCTACAGTCATTCAAGTGTGCTTGGTGATGACTGCCATATGTTATGTGGCTTCTTGCACAAGAGCACTCCAAATATTTTCCACAGTTTATTTCAATAATTATTAAACATGACTATCCTTGGATAATTACAGAACATATCCACAGTATTCACCATACTGCCTTAGACATCTACCTCATTTAGGCCTAACTGGAGCAAAACTGTTCCCTAATCTGCAGAAATAGGAGCAAAATTTTAAGATCAGCTCTACCATTGCATCCCCATGTAACTTTGCTGTGACTCTCGGAATATGCATTTATATCCCATATGCATCATTAACTACTGCCTCTACTCTTTTTGACTGCACTTTCTGAAATTTTGTCTGTTCTATCATTTGACTTGGTGTCAGAACTATTTATTGGTTGTTCTATCTATTTTGCATATATCATCTTCAAAAGTTTGTTTGCTATGGGAATGAAATATCTGGGTAGTAAGACATGAGTAGCTGGACTACGTGATATGCATTTCCAGTCCACCATCAGTCTCCATGGCTCTGTTCTGGGGAAATAAAGTTCCCCACCGTTCTCTGCATATTCATTGCTGCACATGCCAACATCATCATCTTAACAAAAGCAGCTCTGTAACTCAGGCGCAACCAGAGGTCATGGGGGTTGTTTAGCCTGGAGAAAAGGAGGCTGAGGGGAGGGAGACCTTATAGCTCTCTACATCTACCTGAAGGGAGGTTGTAGCGAGGTGGGTGTGGGTCTCTTCTCCACCAGGGGAGGTTTAGATTGGATATTAGGAAACATTTCTTCCCTGAAAGGGCTGTCAGGCACTGGAACAGGCTGCCCAGGAAGGCCGTTGAGTCACCATCCGTGGAGGTATTTAAAAGGTAGATGAGGTGCTTAGGGACGTGGTTTAGTGGTGGTTAGGCATGGTTGGACTTGATCATCTTAAAGGTCCTTTCCAACCAAGGGATTCTATGATTCACGTCAAGGAGCCCTTTGAGAAGGGCCTTGGGAGAAGACTGATTTTTACCACGGCAAGGAAAAATAGTTTCAGGTAGTACAATATCTTTCATTACCTGTCATCAGATGAGAAATTACAGTTCCACTAGCTAAATATTGATCACATATTTCTGTCACGGTTCAGAGGTACAAACAAATGCTTTCTAATCTAAACAGTCAAGCTGAAGCTCTGCTGAAGTATTTCTGGTAACATAAGCACAATGAAGGCTGACATTTTGCATCTGAAAAATCATATGATGGTTGTTCAGAATGCCTTTGCCATCTCCTTTACAGACAAGATGAATTTTTTTGTCCTTGTTACTTCACCCCACCTCCAGACTAGCTAATAAGATCCCTACACCAGAATTCAGAATGATGGGAAATCATGTCATTTTAGCACTTTTCAGCATCATTTGTGACTGAAGAGGGCCTGCTATACTGAATTCAGAACCAGCCTCTCCTGTCAGCCTAGAGGAACAGCAGTTTTCACCTCCACTGATAGTTTATCTCTCTCTTATTGTTCCAGAAAGCACTAAGTATGGTCATAAGACCCAAGGGTCTAGTTAGCCTGTTAGAAATAGGCTCAAACGCTATCTTGCTTGAGGGCCTGGCCTCAGAGCAGGACCCTTTGATGGGAGCAGAGGGTGCAACAGGCAGGCTGGTGGGCAGCAGCCGGCACACGGGAACCAGGGCTTGGGCAGGTTCCCGGCCCATCTGGTCTCATTCCTAAGGTCCTGCGGGCGACTTGAAGCTCACTGGCACGCCACGCTGCTTTGCTCTCCAGGGAACAATCAAACCGTTTATTTGCTATCTGGAACCAGAGAGAAAACACTCTTCCTGCACCTTCTCTCTCCAAAACACACTCCAAACTGGCCTGGGCTGTACCAAAAATAAAACAAGCAAGGCTCCTAGGGGAAACTGCTTGGCCCTGGAAAGAGAGCAGCCTCTATTCATACTGAGAGGTGTGTGTCTAACAATTTCAGTTAAACTGGAAAAGCAAGCAACACAGCTGTCCCTAAGAATACTGAGGATGTGAGATACATGATCTCTTCAGGGTTATTTTTGGGGATGACTCAGCACCCAAGAGTAGGACAAAAGAGAAGGGTGGTTGCATGATTATGTAAGTTTAAAGATAAGTTTCTGCACCATATAGTCCTCTTAGTGAAAGTGCCTGAGGTCTGCCATCAATTAAAATCAATGTGATGGTGAAGACAACACTAATAACCTCTTGATATCATCCAAACTGTGTATTGCATTCCACTCCTTTTAGTGGCAGCAGCGAGGACTCGAAGCTTCCCGAACAGCAGTTCTCAATGGCTCTACACCTGCCCACAGCACGGGCTTTTAAAGCTGCTCCCAGGGGTGGGAACCCTCCTCAGTGGAATGGTAATCAAGAAGAAAAAAATATTTAAAGTAATGACTATTATAAAAGCTATACTGGAGTCACATATTTTTCTTTTTCCGTTTAAAAAAATCAGTCATGTCTGAATATAGAGTCACTTTGGCAAGACTCTACATTCACCACAGCCCCAGCAGCATTTCTGTAACCAGAAAAAAACAATAACATAATTATTTTAATTGCAGTGTCTTTAAGACTTAATCTCTAATAATGTGAAAGCCAGCTGTTTCTGTAATCTATCTCACTTAAAGAAATTGAATTGGTCGCAAACAGCTGTTCCTAAACAGCAGCCACACAATGTGATTGCACATTTTAAGGTCACAACATGCAAATAACAGAATTGTGATTTATGGATAACAATCCTCATCTCCCTCTCATAACACAATACTGCATGATCTGAAGGCAGATTAAGTTGCATCCAGTAACTACGTAACTGATATTAATTTACTTTCTAAATGTAAAATAATCATTACCCGATAGCCAATAAAGTTATAAGACCCAATGCCTGGACACTGAAGTAAAACAAATTCATACAAAAAAAAAAAAAAAAAAAAAAAAAAAAAAAAAAGAGGCTGTATATGTTGAACTGGAAAAGAAACTATCATCTTATCAACCGTGCAACACAGTCTTCATTCTAGGTCTTGGAAGCAAGATTTGATCTCTTTCCAAAATGACCACTCCTTACTCACCTGCCTCTTGTTTGATGCAGGAACTATTGGCTAAAAACGCCATCCACTGTCAGGCTAAAGTAAAACAAATCACCCGTGGTGAAAATGTCTGAAAATGGCATCATTATCTATGTCATATGGATATGGTGGTATTAAAAAAACCCCAAACAAACCCAATAAAACCCCACAACTATATTTAAATGGGGAAATTCCTGATATTAACTCTTTATTCTTCAAACATAGACTCTTCTTTACACTGGCCCATAGACACTTAAACACCTATAGACAGTCTTTCTTTAAGTACAAATTACATAATGTAAATTCATCCTTCAAAGACTGAACAGATGGTTTTGTTTCATGCCTGACTTCTATTTCAGTTTCAGACTAGCAAAAAAGGTGTCACTTGCCCAAAATTTTCACTAAAGCCAACAAGAACAAAGGGTGGTTCAAAGGAATCTACTTTGTCACAGATCCTGGATCACATTCTGATAAAATAGCTTATCCCAATTGTTGCAGGTCTTAACGCTTCCAGTCCCAGACAAACCTCTAATTGAAGGAGCCACAATGATGGCTCATCATTATCTTTTGACAAAACTATCAGTTCAAAGAAAATGGAATAAAATGGCAATTTTGTGTAACAGATTACAGTCAAGGAAACTGAACCATAAATGTAGTGAATAGTTGCATTTTGATACAGTAGATATTATTTTTTAAAAAGGCAGAAACATTATAAATTAATAAAAATTAAACTTTTCTTAAATAGATAGATTTCTATGGTTATTATTTATACACCGGCAGATGTTGGCAAGACATTTTATAGACATGCAAAAGCACTATTAATCTGGCTAAGAAAAATGTTTCAAAGTTAACATTACATACATATTAGGAACGAAAAAAAAAAGAAAAAAAAAAGAAAGAAAAACACTGCAATAAAAGGTTTGCTTATATTTTATCATGAAAAGTTTTCTAAGCAAACAACAAATTAATTGACCTGAACTACATAAACCCTGTTGACTGTCCCCACTCCATGCATGGGACCTCAGCACATACATTTAGAACCTGTATTTCTGCCCTCTCTTCCCTTTTCTCCTCATAACACACATTTTATGAGACAGTCTTTACATACATCATCTATATCATACAAGTAGGTCTATTACCATGCCAGATGCCTTAAGTAAACCAGATAAACAGAACTCCTGTTTAACCAAATGGATAAAAATATATTATCTCTTCATGCATAATTTATCTTGTTGGCTGCCAAGAACTACACAACTGAGAAAATACTTGTTTAAGAAAATGCACAAATATTTAGCAAGGGGTATTTCACCCTTGAAATAGAATAAAAAAACAACCCCTGCTAATAGCTGGACCAGGATTTCTCTATATAGAATACCTAGTCTAAAATATTTTTTAAAATTATTCTCTTCCATAAACATATATTTAAGGAATTAATGAGTTTGCTCCACCTAATTGATAATACACATCAAATGTTTCATTCCCTAATTATAAAATCTATTAAAAACAGAAGTGTAATCACTTGCATTCAGCAACACTTCTTTGTTACAAAGGGTCTGAACATTTAAAGTCTATCACTGCCCTAAGAAACTGAATGTGCACAATCCCTATGAAGGTGAATGAGTGTCCTTGGACAGAAAAATATTCCTGAAGCTATACTTTGAAACATAGTTCTGAAAAACATAGATAAAAGGTGATGAAGCAAAAGTTTAATATCAGAAGAACTTCCCATTGTGTGAATAATCTTGAGACATCCCATCACTGTTTAGTATTTCCATCTGAGAAATCAGAGCATTTTATCCTTGGAATCCAACATTGGCGTGGAATGATCAGTAGCATAAGACATTGTTTTCATCAACCGAAAAATTAGTTACCTGAAATGAAAGCAAACTGGACTGTGAAATGACACAGTTTGCACGCAAAACAAATTTCAAGAATTCTTGCACATTTTAAAGCATATATAGAATAATTTTTCACTGATGCAGTAAGACCTGTACATTTCTGTCA
>KL282333.1:0-15034 GCA_000699545.1 Podiceps cristatus
TATATATTATACATGTGTATAATTTATATGTTACATATATATATATATTAATTTTTAACAACTGATATTTTGATTTCCAAAAGGATTCACCAAAGCACTTACTACACAATGTATCACATCAACTCTGAGTGAGTTAGTTTGCCATTTGAGAGAGAATTTTATTTATAAAATCTTATTATACGTTCAGAGCTTTCCTGAATTATGCCTATGCTGTGCTAGTTAGAGAAGGATTCATATTTGTAATTTTAAATGTTTTTTCCCAGGGATGCTCAGTGTTACTCAGTGAAAGTGCTCGCTGATCTCAAGGTAAAGTTGCAGCACTACATGACCAGTGGCGATGAGTCGAAATAAAGATCTTTGGTGACTTCTGTACCGTCATCAATTGTAACGTCAGCTCTGCGCTCCCCTGATGACCTCGCTATTTAGCATTTCTGCAATTTGGATGGATTTTTTTTCAGAGTAGAATTTGTTTACTTCAGCTAAAGAATAGTCACAGAGAAAAATGAAAAGTACTTTTTTACCTTCAGATGACAGACCCCAAGCTGTCCTGCTTTGAACAGTCTTATGCTAACAATGCATTTTATCACCATGAGTTTTCAGGATCGTATTTACAGGCTTAAAGGGGAGACTGCAAGCGCAACGCATCAGGAGCCCACATGGGACACGTGCGCAGGCGCATACACCCACGCACAGGCTGAATCACCCGTCATCTCAGGTACCTCCATAGCAAAGCAATTGCTCTTCTCGACACTTCAGATGAGATTCGGGTCAGATTCAGCACGGCCCCAGCTTCTGTCTCCTGGCAGTTACTGGCACACCTCTGTGCTTCGTGCACCTTCCGCTATCGATCAGCCGTCCTAACGGAGTGACCACTGTGGCTGCAAGGCAACGGCTATTTGCAGCACACTCCCCCGCAGGAACCCAAACCCCAGGAACCTGCACACATTCATTTGTACGTCTCTTCGGTAATTAGTTCAAATTATCAGACCAGGCTTGAGGGAAAAAAAAACCCCAAACACCCAAACCAAAACAAAAAACCCCCAACAAACAAACACAAACCAAACCAAAGAGCACCAAAACCCCACACAAACAAAAACCCCTGTGCTGCTGCACTACAGCAATCCCTCAGAGGCCGTGGCCACAGCGTCTAGCCCTGTGGCCACAGCTGCTGTAGCCTCACAATAGCAGCTGCAAACCTAGATTCCAGTTTTCCAGAGAGCATAGTAGGAAAGAAACTCTGGATTGCTGGAAATAGTTAACTGTACGAGCTTGGACTATCGGTATGGAACAGTTATCCAGAAGTAGTAATGAATGAAATTCCACCCACTCGTCATTCAGTATCACAATGTTAGTCATATACAAAGGCTGCCCAAATGACTTTCTCTTATAAAATAAAATAGGAAAGTTATATCCAGGAATGTATTTAGTGAAGCCCATCATGAGCACATTACACTGTCAGACACGGCTGTACTGGTTACTCTGTAAGGTAATACTACTAACAGTATCTGTTATTCAAATAGCTCAGGAGACTAAGACTACTGTGAACTTCTCTGCAGTATTTTTCTAGTTTTCTGAAAAAGATTATCATCAGTAACATTGACGTGGTGCTGGTATACCACAGGCAGAGAGCAAAGGTAGCACAACTGGGCAATAATGGATTAAAAAAAAAAATCAGCTTGAATTTCAAAGTAGACCACATTACCAGGCCACCACAAGAAAGGAAACTAGGGGGAAACAGATTTTGAGTTTGGTAGGCCTTACATAGCTACACACACACAAACAGGGGCTGTTCAAGGTCTTTCATGGAATTTAACTTATCAGCAACAACTCTCTGTATTCTCACTGCTACTCAGTTACTACATACTCAGGTGTCTTACATTTTAAAATCCAAAACATATCTCTGAATGGGAGTATTTCGCACACTCAGAATCAGTCATGTACTGGATTTATCTGATTAAAACTCCATTTCAGCTGAACAGTTCAACTGGGACAGCTCTGCTCTTTTCTGGAAGGTTATTTTTGCTTCTGGTTGCACTTAAATGCTGGGGTGGGGCAGGTGGTGAGGAGCTGGGAAGCAGAAACAGGCTTTTAACCAGGTTCTACTCCTCAGGGAGCATCTCTTAGCTCCTCAAGCATCACCTGAACTGCACCCATCATGTGAAGGCTGCCACATGCCTCTGGCTCCCGCCACCACCGACGGAGGGGAGGCACCAGTGTGTGCCGACCTCAGTAGGTTAGTTTTCCATATACAAAAAAAAAATAAAAATAAAAAATTAAACAGCACCAGAATAGAAACTTGGGTGCATAAGACTGCACTGTAAGCAGCAATCAGTTCTATCTACAACTGAATGTCAGTAATAGTGCTGGTGTGCTTGGTTTCCTTGGTTGGTTTGGTTTTTGTTTGTTTATTTTGTTTGTTTGGTTTTGGTTTGTTTTCTTTTGAGAGGGATGTCTTAAGGGCTGGGGGAGGTTCTTTATGTTTCTTAAATAAAGGACCCTGCATACTCCTTCCCCTGGGTTTAGCTGGTCTCATCAAGGTTACTAAGTAACCTTGAGATGTATTCAGCATTTCTACCGCTCTTTTTGAGAAGGAAATTGAATCTCTCCCATGTTTGAGAAGCCCAGCTTTCTGTTTAAATAGGATTTTTCAAGTATTAGCATATCAATCAGCATAGCTGTCAGCATGCAACATAAGATTAGCACATTTTATTTTTTCTAAGTCTCAGCTTCCTTCTGTCCTACTACTTCGCATTTTTAGTGAGAACAAACCAAAGACAAGCTTGGCAGCCATCTGCGGGACCAAGACACCGGGAATGTCGACACAACAGCTTCATTTGCTTCCAGAAATCAAAGATTGGCTTAAATCCGCTGAACACTGCTGGCTCTCCTGACGTCTACAAGGCAATACTTGAGTCCTGGCCCCCGAGAATATTTACCAATACCAAAAAACTGGATCCTGTCACACAGGGTGACAGAGATGTCAGAGTAACCAGCATCCTTGCTTGATCATAAATTGTTCCTAGGAAACCAGGCACGTCAGGTCACGTAGCACATTAAAAGCAGCGTGGAAATACCAGCTCTGCCCCATCTCTGGATTGGCAGCAAGCAAAAGCGGTTGTAGATGGTATGAGTTTTAGAATCTATATTCTGTAGCAGTATTTTTGACTTCTAAGTCTTATTTTAACATAACTTCGCCTGTTTGATTAAAAGTTCACAAATGTTGTGTCAGCATGGAAACTGGAATAGTTACACCGATTGTGACATGTTTAAACACACAGAATGTAAAATTTGGTCACAAGTTTATGGTGGGTTAATTCTATCACTGAAATGGGTCCCCATGCAGGCAGTCACTAACATTCCCCAAACCTATTTAAGATATACTTAGCTTTTAAGAAATAATACATATCCCATGAAAAATAGTCAGTAGATCTTTACCTATTGTTTTTCTAGATATTACCATCTATTGAGGTAACTTATATCACTCCTCTGACCAGTACAGAACAGGCACCTTGCTGATTGTCAGAGGAGAAGTCAGACAAAGGCAAATCACGTTCATTTCTCAACCTCAACTATATTGCCAGGGCTGCTAGAAGCAGTACTTCATAAACCCCCCTCAAGAATGATATACATCATTACCTTTCAGATACCCGTAACTGTAGTCAGTGAAATGTTACATCACAGTGATGCCGCAGCTCCTTAATCAAGTTCTAGTTTTACTGTACTAGGTGATTTACCGGCTTATGAAAAAGCAGCTTCATTACGGAGCGGTGTCTGCTCCATAGTGCCCCTGACAGCTCATTAAACTGCGGCACCTGCTACCAGCACACGGGAAACGCAAGTGAGGCATCCCAGCTCTCAGGCATAAGAGGAGGCAGGGATTCCTGGAGAAGGAGGGGGACAGGGGGGAATCAAAGCAAAAATGTCGAGGCCTCTTTACCTCATCTGCCATCAAGAGACATCTAGCAAAATGAAATGTGTGACTTGGTATTCTTCAGGTTGCCAGACATCATCTTCACGCTGGAAAGCAATTAGTGTCATTCATCACAACTGTATCCAAAGTTCTCAGGTGAATGTATTAGCACAATAACATATCCCAATTATGTGCTCAGTTACGCAGTTATATAGAAAGCTGTGTGAAATTTTGAGAAGCAACCTATAGCCAGCCAGGGAAACCTCCAAAACCTTTCAGAAGTTTGTCAGTGTCAGGTCTTTGAAACTAGGCCATTTTAAGATATCAGATCTTTTAATAGTTAGATCTCAAAAATGCCTACTTTGGGTCTTCTGGAATAGCAATTTTTAGGTCTTTAAATCTGTCCAAATTCACATTTGTTTACCTGTTCCCACCCATCATTCCTTTTCAGTCTCCAGCTGGACAAGGCGATGTCTGAAATGTATCTGGTAGGAATTCACCTATGTGCATCACCTGATGGAAAAAACAGGAGATTAATCCAAATCACATAGCTTCAAGTATTTGGATCAAATGAAATTGTTCACTGCTGGAGACATATTTTTACCTACCTGTCCCCAGACAGGTAGAACGAGAGAAGCAGTTCTTCACATGTCTTCAAGCTCATTTATATATAGTCAACTACTGCTTAACAGTTATTGTTCTCCAATTTACAGCATTTGGTAAAGGGTTTGTCCAAATAGGAAAGTGTGGACAACTCTAAGATGGAACAGGGCAATATGAGGAAGAAAATAGCAAGGATGACTAATTTCCCATTTAAAGTTTATTTTTTTAAAAACTATCATTTTAAAAGACATCCAAAAGCTAAAACAAAACAGCCTAAAAAAACCCCCACGCCCTAAGCCCCATTAGTTATCCATTAGGAGTTGTACCAGAAAACCAATGTGGCAGTCATCAACGTACAATAGGTTTCTCTAGGAGAAACCTTAAAAAAAAAAAATCCCACTCAGGCGTTCCAAAACATCTGTAAAAGACTACTGGTAACATTTGGGCATGTTATGAAGGTTTTGAGTGCTTCAAACAAAGCTATGTTCTTTGTTGTCCAGCTTTTAAAGATTAAAACTTCTAGGCTACAAAATACCTTTGTAAATAGCTGTAACTGACTCTGGCTGGGATGGAGTTGTCTTCCCAGCAGCCCCTACAGCGCTATGTGTTGGGTTTGTGGCTAAAGCGTTGCTGGTAACACCCCGGTGCCTTGGTTAATGCTGAGCAGTGCTCCTATGGCATGGGGTTGCCTTTTTCATTGCCACCGCCTTCCCCCCGCTCTGGCCAACCCTGCAGCTACTAGGCTAGGGGCAGTCGAGATGCTGGTAGAGGACCCAGACAGGACAGATGCCCCGAACTGACCAAAGGGATATTCCCGATGGGATTCATGCTCAGCAGTAAAAGCTCGGGGAGACAAGGCAGAAGAAGGGACATTTGGGGTTATGTTTGTCTTCCCATTGTAAACACTTGCCTGCTGTTAGGAAATAAATTCCTTATTTTGCCTTGCTTGTGCACGCAGATTTGCACCCCTATTAAGCTGGCCTTTACTTGACCTGTGAGTTTTCTTGCTTTTGTCCTTTTGATTCTCTCCAACATCCCACTTGGGCAGAAAAGCATATGAGCGACTGGGCAGGGGCTCATCCGCTGGCTGGGGTCAACCCACCGCAACAGCCTGGGTCGTTAACTCAGGTACTTCAGTAGTCCCGTCAGACAACAGTAATTAGTTCACATATGGTGCTTAGCTTTCAGATATTCCAGTTTATTACAGACTTAAAATAAAACATAATATAGAAAAAAAGTAGATTGCAAAGTTTTTACATCATGGAATGCCAATAGTTACAAAAACTGAAATCATACCATTGAAAATACATGAAAGCTTGTGGGGAAAAATACAGGGAGATCAGGGGAAAACTTGAAGGAAGGAAGAGAGAAAAATATTAAATCAGTTTAAAAGATACATGACCCAAGATTTTTTTAATAGAAAATTTAGTATCATTCTTTGATTCAAACAATCCTGCCTAGAAACATATTCATAATGAAGTTAACTCCAGATTTTGAACCTCTAAATAACAAGACCCCTTGCCCCAGTTAACTTACATTAAGATAGCTTCTGCATCCTACAAGTCAGTCCCAAATACCCCTTGACTTATAGTGTTCATCATGCTTGATAGATTGTTTGCTACACAGTTACAAGAACAACAGCTTACAATTCTTAAGTTACAAAAATAGTTATCACTCAGTAGTATTTCTATACATATCTCAAGCTATTGTATGCGCACTCTGTACAGTGGATGTTAACAGTGGTTAAGTTTGCATCTTAAACAAAAGAACTAAATCACCGACAATCAGACCCAAAATATTCAGGCACTGTAATATACTTGCATGTCTGGCACCAAAAACCCCTGCCCATACAAAGCAAAAGCAGTTTCAGTACCCAAAAGACAGATGCACCCAGGCCGTGGGGCCCTGGCGACGGCTGGCAGAAGAGGACAGCCTGAGGACTGGTCCATTACTGCCACCAAACAGCCTCGCACTACGCTGCGGGGCCTGACACTCGCTGCAGTCGTACAGACCCCTTGCAGACAACTGTTCCTGTCCAACAGGCTGAAAAAGCAAGTTTATGAGACAAAAGCTGTAGGGCAGCAGAACAAACTACCCCAAACTACTCCTCTGGTAAGGACCAGAATTCCCCAGCTGAAGGTAAAATAGGAAGGTAACTTCTCAAGTAAACAAACACCGGATGTTTTTGCCATCCCCAAACTAGTGTTTTCAACATGTTCTGGTTGGGTTTTGGCTTGGGTTTTATCCTTCCCTCCCTCCCAAAGAGAAGAAAAAAAAAAAATATTTTTTGGCATGATCAGGGCCCGTACTAACAAACATTTTGCTGGTTGCAGTAGTCCATTATTGAAGGACATGGGTCCTTCCCTTTCAGAAGGGATAGTAAGCCTGGAAGCACTGCTAGGGTTGGTTATGGCATTTTGTTAGGCAAGTAAGAAATTTAGTTCTCAGAGGTATGACTGCTAGTCTTACTTATCTCCCAGCTCTCCAAGTCCTGTCCAACATTACGCTTCACATAGCTGTTCAACTCTGGAACAAGTCATCCATTCCAGAAGCTGCTGGCTGGGAACAGATGTCCGACTACAGCTTTGGGGGGTGGGAAGAAAAGCAAAACCACAACTAAATATCCCATCACCACCACATGAAAAAGGGGGGGGAAAAAAAGAAACCTTAAATGCCGAGTAAGAAATAACACTTTTTCCTTTAACATTTTCTGAATCTATAAGGCTTTTGCATACCACTCCAAGCATTATCCTTCCCATCACGAGGGCGTAACACTTCAGATGGTTAAAGACCTTGGGTACAACCTGAGCACCTAGCGATTCAGCGCTGGGGTGGTTAGCTTCACCCACCGCACGCGGCAAAGCCCACAGTCACGTTTGCAACGTGCTACTATGAAAACAATCATTCACTTGCAGAACTTCAAGGACAATTGGGAGCAAAGTCAACTAAGGCATGTACTCAAGTCTGCAAAACATAACCACCACAATGTTATTATCAAGATCACGCACGCATCAGAAGTGCGTTAAGAACATCAAAGCTATACCACACAGGAAAAAGATAGTTACACTTGTCTTCACAAAAGATTAAGAATTAAGTAACTATCCCCTAATTATCAAGATGAGTAAACAAACTATGAATGAGCTTCTACAGGCTTTTCCCCACACCAGGAATCCAAGAGTAAGTGTCAGGTACTACATCTTTTAGTAAGAGCATTTCCCTTTAAATCTCTTCAAATGGGTATTTGACAGTTAGATCTTTGTTTGGTGGCTTTATTAATTCATTTATTTTTAAAGCATCATATTTAAAATGTAAAATTTTCTTCTCCAGGTCAGAATGGCTAAATAGCCAACATTTTTATGCATTTAAGTGTTCCATATTAGTTTACCTTAAGTTATAAATTTGAAATTTTACAGTTATTCTATACAGAATACGTTTTGTTTTTCTATTGTGCCATTTCAGTGCAACATCTGGACCACTGTTTTAAGACATAACTAACAGAGCTTCCATTTTAAAGTGCAACAGATTTTGGTACAGGAATTGCTACAAAGAATTCAAGTGAAAAGAATTACACTAGAAATAAACCCCTTGAAACACAACGCTACAATGCCAGTGTGTATGTATTTGATAGTATTCGAAGATTATGAGGAAGTTACAAGCGAAATATGAATCACTTCAGAAACCATGTTATATACAGGAAAACAAACCAGAAGAAAACCTACAATTCTTCAGGCTGACCTTCTGGAGAGAAATTGTACTTATTGACTTACAGTGAACCAAAAGGCTCGCCTTTTTAATTTTAAAATCAAGATAAAAAACAAACGTGAAATAATTACAGGTCTGTCACTTGGATCTATTCTCATAGCTTCTTTACAAAATTACACGAGTTAATACTGACTTCCCTTGCTCTCAGCATGTTTCCAAGCTCAGCCACAGAAATCAAGTCTAAGTATTCAAACAGATGCTTACCTGCATATCTGATGAGATGTTAGATTAAAATTAGTAATTAAATTCAAATACTTGCCTTGTTTGGTTAGTAATATGCTGACTAGCACACGCAGAACCTTAAGCCTTGGATTCTCCTGTAACTGACAGTTAAGGATGCATCAATAAGATCTTCACCCCACCCCTTATTTTTTTAAGATGAGAACTCTTACTCATTCAGTAGGTCTACTACAAACTGATGGTGTTAAAATTTACATCCACTACATATCCCAGATGACAGACATTAAGAGTTGTATCTTCCCTCATCTGCCACGTACATGGAAAGAATAATTCCACTCAATTATTTATTTTAGATTAGCCAGTACCACGCATTTAATGCAACGCAAGGTCCACAGATTCAAGTACGTGTTTTGCTCAGCATGTCTGCCAAACTTTCAAAGGTCAGTTTGAGTCTCAGTGCTGTACAACAGCGTAACCTCCCCTCCCATGCTTGTTCAAGCAGCATTCACTACTGCCACCAAATTATTTTATCATTGTGCCGTTACAGTTATTTTAGTTTACCTTTTATCCTTTGAAGAAAAAATTGTTTCAGATTGATATAAGTATCTGCCTAGAGCTGTTTTCTTTTTCTACTTTAAAATAACCCCAAACAAACAACAAACTCCAAACAAACCCAGCACTCTAGGTGTAAGTACTTAGGCCTACAAGAAAAAACTCGTATCACTTGCTGGCTGACTTTAGATCTGATACGATTTAAACTGGAATTCTCTCCCTACTCTCTAAACAAATCTTTCATCTTTCTACAACAGGTAACATAGAAGAGTTTCTCTCTCTGCTTCTAGCCAGCTCCCCACTAACCTGGTCTTTAGTTATCACCTGTATCTTTCCAGACGATCAGACATGCATTTTATCAGACACAGGACTGAGCCTCATCTATACTCTAGGAAGATTAGAGTCAATTATGAACTAGCTTCCCTTATGATTGTAAGTTGGAATAAAGAATGTTTACTTTTAAGTGCCCAGATTCAAGAATAATTTTCATAACGTTACTACAGTAAGTCATCAGAATTGACTATTCCACTTCCAGAAGTTCTCCAAAGCCAAAAGCTGACATCTTCATCTTACCAACAATTGTATGAAACTGACAGTTTAGGTTCCAAAACTTTCCATAAACATTGAATTGCCATGAGCACTTCTGAAACAGATGAGAGGTTTTTTGTATGGTTTCTTAATTTTTTTAAAAAACAGTCTTACATCACTGATATTTCCCCCACCCACCCAACTAGTTCCACCTACGAAAGGCTGGTAAAGAGCAATACAGACGTGTACCTTCACTGAAGTACTGGAGGATAAGAGACTGTTAGTTGCAAGAAGTCACTCAGCAGCCTTTTCCCATAGTGTTTATTGCTAAGTCATGTTACGTAGCTTATTTCCAGAAGATGGGCAGCATAAAACCCGCAACATCTATTTAAAAAAACCCCTATTATTCATTACAATGCAACAGTCTCAACAGTACCTTCTTACATCTGCATCTTACCTAATTCAGAAATAAAACAATCCCAATCTAGTTGATGAAAGATTTTTGTACCTAACCCTTAGAACAGTCAGCCTTCAGAAGTCAAGCAACTTTGGACCCAAAATTTACAATCACCATGTTTGATAACAACCCTGGAAATTCTCACTGTGCAAACTATCCTACTGAAACTATTTAATAGCGTTGTTGTAAGTCAGTCTCATGATTAAATCAGCATTTCCTTTTCAGCAAGAATTGCTGTATTCTCCCTTACATATCCTTGATGTGAACTACGAGTGCTCTGGAGATTCAGATGACTACTGCATTGCTTACTGAGCCTGTGCACTAAATATACTCACCCCAACATACTAACACTTACAAGTAGCTTAGATACACAGAAATTTAAAACAATTAAAATGATGAAAATTTACATTAAGCTGCCTAAACCCATGCTCGAACAGTTTCCCACCCAGTTCCAAGTGCACAATCTTGATTTGAATTACTGTATTCAAGGGTATACATAAAAAAAAAAAAGTTAAAATGACACTTTCCAAGTCTTCACCCATTCGTCTTCTACAGTCTTGAATTTTTCCTTTCTCAGTAATGGTTCTGGGGGTTGTTTCTTGTCTTGTTTTTAAACCCATCTTTAAATCTACCAACATACATTCTCCTTATAACATCCCCGAGGCAGCAGGAGGGAATACGAATGAAAAGATGCCAGATTCTCGAAGTTACACATTCAAGGACAGTATCATCCAAGAGAGCTTTCCCGGCTTTCACAGACTGCATGTCATCTCTAATCATGTATGGCAAACAAGAAGTAGCATCCCAGAACAAAGAACTATTGCCACTGGTTTACTAATAGAAGTTTCACACCCAGATACCTCAAAGTAATCTTGTTATTTAAGTAGTAATACTGCCAGTTTCAATAGTCAAATATCAAGAACTGAAGTATAAACTTAAAATTTATGAGTATCAGTTTTTCCAAAATTCTCATTAGTGACACATTTCACGTAAACACAAACATACACACGGTTACTCTAAGTTGATGTACCACACTGTAAGGAAAGGTCCCGGTTCAGTTCAAGAATCTGATATTCCCCCTCTCCCTCCCACCACACAACTTGACAGAAGTGCTTACAGTAATAGAAAGCAAACAGAAGGGGAAAACACGACATTTAACAAGTGCATCTATATACATTTTGCACCCTTTCCCTCCTTGAAAGTGAACAGGCCAACATGTTCGCTATGCTGTACATGCACATACCCTCCCCTTCATGTAGTACCAGTCCTATTCAAAGGATCTCTGCAGGCATCAACAGCAGTCATTCCACACTAACCAACAGGTGCTTTTATTGCGGAGGCTGAAGGACATTTAAATATTCTGACTGGCCCAGCTGGTAGGTTGTATTTCCTCCACAGTCCACATACTGGTATCTCTCCTGGGATATTTGCTCAGAGTGGCCAAAGTAAGACGTTGTCACTGTCACTCTTAAAAAGACAAAACAGAAGAGAGACTTGTTTTGAAAGAGGCTTGAGTTTCCTAAAGGTTTTTACATCACTACGTTAAAGTTTTTACATTACTAGAGTTTTTCAGGAAAAAGTTTTGGAACAAAATATGCAATATTAAGAACAAAGTTTTAAATAAAGTTAAAACCAGTATCAGTTTACCAGTATAGATTTTCTTCAGGAGAGACATTTGGTTCCTTGAGCACTCTTTTTTTTTTTTTTTTCCTAAAGATCATAAAGCTGAGGTTTACTGATTAATACCTTGAGAAAGCAAATGATGAGAGAAGTTACACCCACGTTTGGTCTACATGTGTGTCTGTGTCTCCCCCCCTTAAAAAAGACCCCACCATGCTGCTATTTCCACGATCAATCACAAAAAGCAGACTCTGGCAGAGTACTAAATCCTGTGATTGCTTCAAGATCACAAAGATCTCAGCAATTTTTGAACAGTGGCTGATACACAGACTCATTTCAAAGTATTTGAGACCTTAGCTCCATGGCTACAGCCTAACTGCAGAACAGAGTAGTAACAGTTCTGCTTATTCAAGTGTCTTTACACCAGCAGAACCTGTCAAAAAGACACAGCTCAGTTTCAAGAACCATGAAGCTACTACAGTAGAAAGCAAGCTGATTTCATTTGATCCATGATGCACAAACTCCAGGATTAAGTATTTCTGAGTAATATTTCAATGAGAATTACGTGGCTTTTAAAGCTGTTTCCAACAAACAGGAAGTTTCCATACTTACTGCATCATCACTACTATGTTATGTACTTTGATAGATGCTAAAGTACAGAAGTCACTGCAAAAGAGAAAAAGCATTGTTAGATTTGCATCAAGCTTTTACAGGTAATCTAAAAAGCAAGAATTGTGTCTTCAAATGGAAATTCTGCTATCTGTGTATATACAGACTACAGAGTTGCTACCCATGGCAACTAAAATACTTCTTGGAAAACACTGCCACTTGAAAAACACTTCTGAAGCTGATCAAAGTTAACCTGACCAAGTACATTAAAGCATGGCAATATCACTTTGTCACAGATGAAGACTTTTACTATGAAGTGATATAGACAGAATTTGTTGCAATTTTACTTCATGTTGAATTTACATACAGAAAGGAAAATTTACAAAATATTAGTGTTGTACCAACTTCATCATCTTTTCTTGTAAAAGCAGCAATTTCTACGAAAAAAAAGTCTGGAAGGCTTGCTAATATTGTTCAAGAAGCATCAAGAACTTAGGAAAGTCCCTTTTTCTTTTTTTGCGCTCATCCACTTCTGTATTACGCACAGTGGCCTTTTACTAATCTGCAGATGTTTTGATCCTTTTCAGACTTACATTTTCTCATATGAACCTACATAGCAGATATAGAGAGTATATCTATATAGAGAGTATAGAGTGTATACTTTTTCCTTTCTCTCCTTAAACAACTGCTCTTGGTCACAAATTGATCAGCTCTGGAATGAAAGGTATGTGATCAGTGCTACAAGACTGCATGGCAGCCACCCACAATATTTGCATGCCATTGTCATTCTTTTCCCCAGAACCAACAAACATACAATGAAGTATTAAACAGGGAATGAACACAGGTGATCCACATAATGACAAATATTTTTATGAGTATAAAGCATGTATTAGTCTGCTTTTCCAGTAATGTTCACAAACACTGGCTGTCCTGGAGGAGGACAAGTCCACACTGCAGATACTGGCACTGACATGACAGCTTTTCTGCCTCCGCTCCAAGGCAGCACAATCTACCTCCAAGCCAGACTGCCAAGCGCATCATCATTCCACGCTATTGCCAAGGCTGTAGCTATCAAGCAGAAGAGCCTGAAATCCATTCAGTTCAGGCCACAGGCAGAGCAGCTTTTGCCTGTCTGCATCTCCCTACACACCCAAACTCATCCAGTTTTTTTTAAGGTTAGTCACCAGTTCGCAGTTAAAAGTCACAGCTATTGCTGGCAACAGACTCTCAACAGCATTACTGAAGTTAAGGCCACAGTACTGACCATGAAAGAAGCTTCGGTGCATTATTGCACCAAAAGCATGACTAGGTAGGTATTAACATGAGCTCCCTGAAGGCTACATTTATTTATTCCAAAAAGTGATCAGATTCACAGGATTCAGTGTTTACATACACCTAATTTACATGCCTTTAACAGGTGA
This sequence comes from Podiceps cristatus, assembly GCA_000699545.1. Classification (NCBI taxonomy): domain Eukaryota; kingdom Metazoa; phylum Chordata; class Aves; order Podicipediformes; family Podicipedidae; genus Podiceps; species Podiceps cristatus. The sequence goes on from KL282333.1 coordinate 13,643, forward strand.
CAGAAGTACAATACTGTCTGCTTATTTAAAGTTAGTGCCCAATTTGCTATTTCATACCTATTTCAATTTATTCCAACACTTCAAAGCTGTAAGGTTCTCTCCCACCCCGAAAGGGGTTGGCACCCACTGAACTGCACACAGACCTAAGTCTCAGTAGTTAACTCTTTCTGTTCAGTCTGCATTTCAGGGTAAGAGAACTAACATCTGGTTTTGTTACCAAGATATACTGAGCTAACAGTCTGTTGGTGAAATGCACTGTCAGAAGCTATGAATGAAACAGCTTAAAGTTTAAAGGACAGGCTGTAAACATTGCCTACCATTGTATACACATGGTCTGAAGAAAAGAAATCAGCCTCTAATTTGTCCAGAATTAAATACTAATTCCCTCTACTGCCAGAGAAATTTGGGGGGAAACTACTAGAGAAGTGTTAGGGGAACGCACCTGCCCTTTCACCCCTCAAATCAGCGTGTCCTAGCTATTGCCAAGACCTAGAACATTGGGATAGAGATACCATTCAAAGTGCTAAGAGCCAGGTACAGCAGCTACTATATAAAATTATTGAATCAACAATGTTTTAACTATTTTTCTGTACTAAACTCATACAAAGAGAATGTCACAACTGGCTGAATTTGTAATTTTGAATAAGACCCATGTGATATTTGGAGGTACACTTACAACATGTAGCTCATTTCATCTTGTATGACTGTCGGCACCATATAGTCAATCTAAAAAAAAAAAAAAAAAGCAATGAAATCACAAATAAGTAGATTATATATGAAGATTAACACATATTCAACTTTGAAAGTCTATCCTATTTACCTGTTTCATATCCAGAGGACCAATGTTGGTGATGTTGTTTAGCCGTGCTTTGCCAATAACTGTTTTTGAAAACTGAACTTGGGCTGTGATATTTGCCACTTCAACAGAATAATAGTTGTTGTTTGTTATATTTAGTGTGTTCTGAAGAAAACAAAACAAAAAAAACCACAAAACACTGTCAGTTATCCATTCTGTATATCTTGATGAGCACACATTTTGAAATTAGTGCCCGAGATACACTTGCATAGTTGGAGACAGTACTACCTTCTAGGACGGGGGGAAGGCAGTAAGGGACCATCACTTAACTTGCTCTTTTTTTTTTTTTTTCTGAATATATTGAGCAGCACAATTTTTATGTATATTAAACTCTCACAGTAGTATCTCTTGATGATACGGAACTGGGTGGACTAGCTGATAGCCCAGAAGTCTGTGCTGCCATTCAGTGAGACGAGGACGGGTTGGAGTGTTGGGCAGAGAGGAACCTCATGAGGTTCAACACAGACAAGTGCAGGGTCCCGCAGCTGGGGAGGAATAACCCCACGCACCGATACAGGTTAGGGGTTGACCTCATG
>JMFS01109234.1:0-12221 GCA_000699545.1 Podiceps cristatus
CTCTGTCGGACATGGGGGAAGTGTCTGGCAGGTTCTCACAGAAGCCACCTTCTAGCCCTCCTGCTGCCAATCCCTTGCCACGCAAACCCAGTAGAGATGTGAATGCTCTCTGGTTCAGTCTACTGAGTTATTTCACAAGAAACTTGAGAGGCTGTTTGATCAGTGCCAGGCAGCCAGGGAAGATATTCTTGTCTGTGACTTCACAAGACTTCATGGAAAGAGATGACTTGTCGGTCAACTAGATGCAGAAACAATAGTGATCAGCTCCAAGTATAAGTAATAAGCAAAACAGAATTCACCTGGGAGTTCAGCAAAAGCTGCTGGAAAATGTCTTTTGAAGAATGTCAGAGATGTATTTCAGATAGCCACTGAGGGTGAGGGAAGCCTTAGCTTATACAGCTGGGGAAAGGGGAGGATGATCCCTGTCACCAGCTGATGGCCATGCATCATCCTTTTGCACAGATTTCCTCTTCTGAAGCAGAAATCTGAGTCAGGGAATCTAATCTCACTTCAGTTATTGGATTAAATACGAATAGTTATTGTGACACAGTTTTTGTGATAGCAGAGAAAAACTGCAGTTAGTGATCTGCCTGCCTGTGGCCACAGCCATGAACTTTTCACATGTAGACAGGCTATTAGATATTCGTGCTGAGGCATTGATAGTTGTAGTCTACGTGAATAGCAATGGCAGAGCCAGGAGAAGAGGAGATACTAGAAGAAGACATACTGAATTGTTATGTTAAACACTTCTGTGAGATATTCCAAAATGTAACAGTAGTGCATTTAGGAGTAAGTAGTAAAAAGTGGCTGAATGGGGCAGATACTGTAAGAAAGGAGTTCAGGGGGATTTTACTTCCTGAATATACAAAATGCAGAAGGTAGTAATTACTTGGAGCGGAATAGAAAACAAAACAAAAAAATGATTATACCATTTTATCCAGCATTTACTTACAAATAGTAAAAGGAGAGTAAGGAAGATCATTTACTGTTTTTTTTTTTTTTAATGTGAGAGCTAGAGCGCATAATTTTAACCTGCAGCAATATTATTTGCTAACAAAACAGGAGTAAGTGCGTCTTCACGTAGCCCCTTGTTAAATTGTGGAAGTCATGGCTTGATGATATTGTATATGCCAACAACTTACATGGGTTAATAAATGAAATATTCAATTAATGAAAGAAAAATCCATCACAGGCTATTAATTTCTCTCTTGCTATGGAAGCAGAGAACATATAATAGAAAGAAATAGCATTATGTACATGTGTTTATCTCTCTATTTATGCTGGTCATTGGCTGCTGTTGGAAATGTGTGGCTGACCTTTGGTGTGATTTGATTTGGTGGTTCTTAGGCAATATGCGCGTATGCGTGCTTGCAGACAGCGTATCTGATTCTGATTGTGCCTTTCGGTTTGACAGGAAAAACAAAGCAAAGCTAAGTAACTGGGCGCTAGCATCAGCACAATCCAATCCTGCAAGGGGGTATCTTTTAGAAGTTGCAGTTTGGAATAGTTTAGACAAGGTTGTTAATTTGGCATGGTTTGAAATTTTAAGTATGGTATTAGAGGTTTCTGTAATCACCTTCATGTGATTTCTTTATATTCTGGGGAAAAACTGGCCTCTGTAGAAGACACAGAACTGCTATAAAAGTCCTGAATTGTTTAATTGTTTGGTATAGTTTTTGTCCCTCCTCTAAACAAGTGACTTGCCTTTTTTTTATTTTTTAAATTTTTTATTTTCTTCTCCTTACAGGTAGTCCACCCTTTCTATGCATATTGGCAGAGTTTCTGTACTCAGAAAAACTTTGCATGGAAGGAAGAATATGACACACGTCAAGCCTCAAACCGCTGGGAGAAACGAGCCATGGAAAAAGAGAACAAGAAAACGAGAGAGAAAGCAAGGAAAGAGAGGAATGAACTGGTCCGTCAGCTAGTAGCCTTTATCCGTAAAAGGGATAAAAGAGTACAAGCTCATAGAAAACTTGTAGAGGAACAAAATGCAGAAAAAATCAGGAAAGCAGAGGAATTTCGGAGGCAGCAGAAGCTCAAACAAGCCAAGTACGTAAATGTGGAACAATTTTTTTCTTTTAAACTTGGAGAGAAACTATCTGTGAGGATACCATATAGAGCTGGATTCTAATACTAGCTCCTCCCTTGAAAATGTCCTATATTACTTTTAGTCTCAAGTCTGAGCTTTTTAAAACTTGAGTCTCTCTGCGGTGTACTGACGTGTAGAGATCTAAGATAACCAGGGAATTGTTATCTGTGTGCTGCAGGTAACTGGTTGTAGTAGCACAGAATCCAGTGAGCTTTTAATAACCTAGGGAAATAAGATTTAATAGTTATCATTGTTCCTTTTAAAAAAAAAAAATGTATGGTGAGAATTGAGGGAGAACAGGACTATGACAACCTGGATTTAGATCAGCTTTATCTGCTTTGGGACTGTACCTGCTAAAAAGAAAGTGGGGAAAACTGAACTTAGTTTTGATTTGCCTTTTAACTTTTCAGAAAGGACTCTTTCATTGCACTAAATACATTTTTGATGCTTTTATTTTTTTTCTAAGATGAAGTAGAAGGAACAGGCAATCTCCCGAGTATAAGCACAACTTACTCTTCCAACTAGAAGAGCTTTTTGCTTGAAAATGGGAGGAAGGAGCTTAAATAAGACTGCACTTGCAAATTAATTGCATATTGATTAAAATTAAATAATAATTAAAACATATATGAAATATATTATGTAGAATGTATATTTTTTTTTTTTCCTAAAGTGTGAATGAATCTGAGTTATGTGTTTACTGACAAATGGCTGGATAATTCTGAGTGCAAGAGCCAGCTGGAGCAAAATTCAGCTGTACTGAGGTGCACACCTGGCCACACTTAGATTTGGAAACCTGAGCTAGTACATTCCCATAGTACAGAGTGAAGGAATAATGTGCCCGTGGTTTTTGTGGTCCTGTACTGTTTGTGGGTTTGGATCTTGCAGCGCTTTGAGGATTGAGCTGACTTGCCCACTGTCAGCTTGATATTGACCATGCTGCATAGCATTTCCTGCCTGAAATTCAAGCAAGATCCACCTACGTTAATACCTCTTTACCTGCACTGTAGAAGCGCCCACTGACATCGTAAATTAACTGCTTAGATTTCCAGGCCCTACAAACAATTGTTTACTTCATTATAATATGTTCAGGACTTTCCTCCTAAAATACCAGAGAAGAATAAGTTACCTTTTACATCATTTCCATCTCATAACACAATGTAGAAGTTACTGTATTGTTCTACTTAAAGGCTTGCTGAGCAGTATAAAGAGCAGAGCTGGATAACTATGTCAGATCTGGAGAGAGAATTGCAAGAGATGGAGGCACAATATGAAAAGGAATTTGGAGATGGATCAGATGATGAAGATGAATTAGAAGAACGGGAGACAAAAGGCATTGAAGGTATGGGGGGTGCGTGGGGTATCTACAGGGAGTTGTAGCAGCCCGAGAACTGGCTCACTGCACTTAAAGCCCCTGACTCCCAGTTCTGACCGTAGTGCAGCTCACGTCCTGCCACCAGCTGAGGCGTGCCAGGCTAGAGCCTGGCCCTCTCCAGGGTTCTCCATTGAACAGGAGAAGACATCAAGCTGCAGCTGTTCATTTGTGCTAATGTATGATTTGGTGAGATGGTCTTGATCTGTCTGCATGCCAGGGATACTAAATAAGTTGAATGTCAGTGCTGTGACTATTTGCTAGGGCTTTGAGAGCAGCTTACTCAAAAATTGCTCATCTGACTTTGTCTCTCTGATCCCCACTGATCTCTTCAGACAAACTGAATGATGAGACTGAAGAAGCTGAATTTGTTGATGGTCTGTACTGCCCTGCTTGTGACAAACTGTTAAAAACTGAGAAGGCGTAAGTGCTTGTGGTTGGGATTCAGGGCCGGGGTGGGGGGGTATGACTTTTAACTTTTTAAAAAATAAGTCATTTAAGTTTCTTAACTTCACATATCGGTCAGTGTTATCTTTCCAGTAGAGACACTGTCAGGGCAGAATTTTCCATACTTAGTAGCGGTGCATAATGGGCCTGTTGTTATGTTTACATATAAATTAATAATGTTTGCTCAGCGCTATCTGCAGTAATGATCTGCTGGTCTTCACAGCATGAAAAATCACGAAAAATCAAAGAGGCATCGTGAGATGGTAGCACTGTTACGGCAGCAGCTGGAAGAAGAAGAAGGGCAATTTCCTGTGTCTTTGGAGGATGCAAATGAAATATATACCAAAGAGGGGGAAGAAACGGAAGACATGCCCAAGCAGAAGTATTTTAAATTTGTTTTAATTTTATTGTGACTGCTGATTTATTAAGTCTTGGAGGACCTCAGAGGGAGCTTCTGATGACTTATAGTTGTGTTGCAATTCACAGTATTGTGCAATTTAAAACATTCTTAGCATCAGAGTTCCAGTGAAATGCATGTGTTAGTATGACTATACAAATGTTGTAGGATAATAGGGTCATATTTTCTCTGCTTCTTGAAGTTACATGTTTTCAAACAGGGGAACTTGCACAGGGCCAGTGTTTCTGTCAGTTGGATGCTGGCATACAGAAAATGAGTGGCTTAAAAACAGAGTTGATGAAGTTAAGTTGTACAGCTTCATTTTTTGAATGGCTGAAGCATAATGCCAGCTATTTCACTACTATCTTCAGTCTGAGCAGACATGTTTTACTAAGTGCAGTGAGTAGTTTAGGAGAACTGTTGTTTTCGTTTCAAGCATGAGTAATTTTGTATTTGTGGCTACTGTCCCCTTAATATCATGTTAAGATGATAAGCAAAATTATAACTTGGTATCTTTTTAGAAATTGTGCTTGTGGTTTTTTTTTCTTGAAAAAAGGTCATTTAAATCTTACCTTTACAGATTGTCAAAGAAGCAGAGGAAGAAACAGAAAACAATGATGGTATGTAGTCATATGATGATACTCAGGGAACTTTACAACCCAGTTTTGCTGTCTCCTAACTTAACTTTTTTTGTCCTGAAAAATACGGTAGAACTTGAAGTTCTACAGAACTTGAAGGCTGTGTTCAGATGTTTTTAATTCTTCTTTGACTGCAAAATAATTTTTATTACACTTATTATGATAATATTTCATGATAATAATCTCATAGACCTCACTTTGTTCTGTTTGTGCAGATCCTAATAAATGTCGTGCTGGGTCTAGAAAGGCTACAGTCTGAAGTGTAAGGAAAACAGATGGGGAGAGCGCAAGGAATTGATCAGAAAGACCAGCAATGACCTTAGTGTATTAGCAGCTTCATTGTTTGGTGGTCATTTTCTGCTTTGGTTGCTGGAGTTGGTATAATGTATTGTTTGTAAATCTCTAAGGTAGGGGAGAAAAAAGTAACACATTATTGTTACCCTACCGACACTAGTTGTTCGAACCAGCACAGTGGTTCCACCTTTCACTTGAACTGTAAACCGGAGTAACACCAATCCAGGATCTGAGTCTGTGCGCAATACGACAGATCTGTGCTGACAGCAGCAGGGTGAGATTCAGGAACTGCAGGCTGTTTCAGGCTTCAGCCCCAGGAGTGCCATAGCGAGCAAACTCTTCTGCCTGCCTTCCTCAGGCTTGATCTTTTTGAAGTCTTACCTCTTCCCTACTTACTGCCTCAGTCCTAGCCTTGTCCCAGTGACCTGTCCGTACCAGGTCTTGCCTCTTCCATCCTTTCCCAAGATGTTCTTCTGCCCTCGCCCAACCTAACCCCTCTAGTCTTTTATTATGTCTTCACCTTCTCTGCCCTCTCCCACACCATCATTATCTCTTGCCCTCAAGAAACTTCCCTGACACTTTCAAGCATCTGAATCGTTTTTTGCTTCTCTTTGGCTCGTATTGCATAATCCAGGTCAGTATTGGCTTGACCTCGATTCCATGCAGGCCATCACGCTCCTGTTCAACTCCTGCTGCCTCAGTTTGAAATCAGAAGGTCTCCTTGCTGTATAGGTGGCATATAGGCATCTTGTCTCCCATCAGTTTGGTCAGGAGATCTTCTGCAGCCTAGATAATGGGTGCCACTCTTGCATAGCATGAGCTGGAATCTTGTGCAGAGATTCTTCTGGAAACATGACTTCCATCCTCTACTGAGCTCACTGAGCGCAGGGGGCCGCTATGGTGTTTGTTTTCCTTAAGGTAGATAGTTTAGCCAAGTTTTTTCAGGTAGCCAAAACTCTGCAAAAGATACTAGAGGTGACAGTTGCATTAATGTAGCATTAGGCCTAATTTAAGCAGTCGTCCTGCTTTTGGGAGAAGAGCTGTTAGACATGTTTGGGGGTTTTACCTTTTGCCAAACTGCATGTATTGAGTCTACTCAGTCTTCTGGAAGGTGGAAAAGGCTGCCAGTGTTTCTGACGTTAGGGAGGGAAAATAGTGTCTCTATCCAGCTTCAGTCAGCTCAGTTATTTTGGCTTAAGTGTCTTAACGCAGGTGCCTGGCACAGAAATCTTTAGTCTATATAATTAACATTTTGCAAAGTTACAAGGAGAGCCAGTATCTTACAATGTGAAATAGTAGCCAGAACAGAGTAAGCCCTGTATATAATTAAAAGCCACCTTCATTCTCCTTTTCTAGAGGTGTTTTACTGGTTCCTTTCGTTCATCACCTGTGGCCTCATCTTTCAAAACAGGACAACTAAGGTTTTATCTGTTACAATCTCACTGAAAACACTCGAGTAAAATTAAGAAGCTCTATGGCTTTGTGTTCTCCCCACCTGCTCATTTTTGAGGTAAATGAGGTATACTACTATAATCACTAATGAACTAGAAGTTGTTAACTTGCATTTTTTCTGTTTGAACAGACTTACGAGGACTCTTTAGATAAAAGTGCTGATGAAGAAACAGTTGAACAAAAGGAGGTGCCCTGCTTGGACAAGGACAGTGGCTCAGCAGAGGAGCTGGTCAATGATGGCCAAAGTTGTGCTGCGTCAGGGGACGCAAGCACCACAGAAGAGGTCGGCCAAGTGAATGAAGCAAAAACTGAAGTGAAAAGGTGCGATGACTTGGAGTATTGCAGCCACTGTGTCACATTTGTTACTGTCAAACAAATGTATAGAGTTACTCGCCAATGTCAGCTGGGGGCTACTCCTCTAAATCCGAGTTGAATAGATATGATATTAAACAAGGATCTGCTTTGGAAATGGTGTTTGACTGCAGATCCCTGCTGTGTCACGTACCACTAGGTGATTCATCATCCAGCTGAATCTTGAGATCAACAGTTGATGGTATAAATGAAGTTGCTGTATTTTTTGCTGGAAGCACTTGCATTGTGCTCTGGGAAGGAAGAACAGGGAAGGAGCAGAGACGGTCACTGAAAATCATCAGAGGCTCTTAAATGCTATGCTGAATGTTCCTGTGCACTGATCTTGCTTTCTCTTTGTCTATCAGCAGTACTAAGCCTAAAGGGAAAAAAGCCAAGGATGCAAGAAAGTCTGCGAAGGCATCTTCAGACCAGCCAACAACGGTATGTCAAATTACTAACACCATTTAAAAGCTGGTGGTCATATTACTACAAACAAGGTTGGTTGATTAATCACCTCCTGTCCACAAATTTTGTTTAGGTTTTTTGGATACTTTTTAATAATCCAGGTATTTCTATCCCCGAGGTTTTGTTAGAAGCTAGGAGACTGGAATGTCAGCTCTTCTCCTCACAGAGAAGAGTAGGACTAAGTTTCAGTTCCAAGAGAGCTGCTAAAGTTCTGTATCCAAAGCAGTTCAAACCAAATAAATTAAACTGAAGACAGCTGCGGTCATCAGGCAGGTGATAGGCGGTACCTATCCTATAAAATCTGTGTATTTCCCAATATTGATGCTTCCCAGAAAGAGCAAAATCTTGTAATAACTACAGCTAAGACATAATAAATCCACTATAACTCAGAGCCCGAAGTATTATGTGTATAGTCTTGTTTAGTCAGGTGAGATCAAAAGTATTCTTCATCTTGAATTTGATTTGCAAGGCTTCTGTTCTTCATTCTACTTACTACTCTTTAATCATAGAATCATAGAATTGTAGGGGTTGGAAGGGACCTCGAGAGATCATCGGGTCCAACCCCCCTGCCAAAGCAGGCTCCCTAGGACATAGCACTCAGATAGGCGTCCAGGCGGGTCTTGAATATCTCCAGTGAAGGAGACTCCACCACCTCCCTGGGCAGCCCATTCCAGTGCTCTGTCACCCTCACTGTGTAGAAGTTTTTCCGCATGTTGGTGCGGAACTTCCTGTGTTCCAGCTTGCAGCCATTGCCCCTTGTCCTGTCCCCACCGACCACTGAAAAGGGGCTGGCTGATTCCCCCTGCATCCCCTGCTTCACGTAATTATAAACTCCAATTAGGTCCCCCCTTAGTCTTCTCTTCTCAAGGCTGAACAGTCCCAGCTTACTCAGCCTTTCCTCATAGGGGAGATGCTCCAGGCCCTTAATCATCTTTGTAGCCCTTCTTTGGACTCTCTCCAGGAGATCCCTGTCAAATAACTAAACATATCTATTAAAAAAATTACAAATAGGACTTCTGTAAAGTTTAATCAGTAATGGAATATCTGTGATAGAAACAGTTTATTCACATTTCATTGTCTAAGAGAAACTGCATACAACAAATTGGTGTATTGTATTTATTGCATATTCTGTATGAACGTGAAGCATTTTGTTTTTTTCCTCATTGTAGAATGAAGTTCCCATTCACTGTGTAACCTGCAACTGTGCATTTCCATCTCGAAATAAACTGTTTGAACATCTAAAAGCCACAGGACATGCAAAAGCAACACAAGCACCACCTGTAAATGGCGCTGTAAATACCAGAAACAGGAAAGAGAAACGTAAAACCAGATAGAACTTTGTTACAGTGACAGTTGTCGGAATCATACACGAAAACTCTACCAAAACTGAAAGGTGCACACTGCCTGTGTTCAGAGTTAAACGGAGAATGCAAGTCCTCATTTTGGAAAAAAAGGAAGATGCAACTAAAGGAGTATTATCTCCTGAAGGAACCTGTACTTTCTTTTGGTTTTATCAGCCTTTCTTAAATGACTGGATTTGACCTACCATCTCAGCACCTCCTCACCTTCTATTCCTGTTGAAACCTGCACAGTACCCATGCAGAGGAAATAATAAATTATTTTAACAGTTGCATTGCTGCTTTTCTTTTGAGAGAGCTTAGCTCAGGGTGAGTGTAGCCAACAGAAGGGCCTGTACTGCTTTGATCATCTATCAAAGACGAAACATCACCAAGACATGGGAAGACATGCTTTTCTGCCATCCCCAAAATTATGTAATTACATAATTTTCAAATTATGTAATTACATTAAACAACAGACAGAAAGGAAAGAGTAAGGTGACAAAGCTGGCTAACCATTTTTGACAACTGTTGGTTCTGTACATCTACCTCTGTGTCAGGTGTTGGTGGAAAAATAGTATTGTGGAAGAGCCTTGCTGGAATAAGTAAAGGGAGAAATAAATGAATTACATGAATAAATTAACTTATTCCAATTTCTAATGGAAAACAACATGGAATTGGTATTGCACCTCAGTTCAAATGCATAATCTACCTGATCTTGAGTAGCATTTTTTTAAAAAAAAAAAATAGGCTAACAAACCACCTGATTTGGGAGTGGATTTTACACAGGCATTGTCAATGCAGTTGGAAGAGGTAGTGCCCAGCAAGTGCTGTGGTAGGCTGTTTAGGAAATCCCTAAAGTTTCCCAGAAGCACTGATCTTGCATTAACTAAGTTCCCCTAAAGTTTCAACTCGTCACACAAAGTGGCAGAATACTCTCCTTCCCCTGCAAGTTGAGATGGTACCTTTAACTGGGTCAAGGGATTATTCAAATGTTAAAACTTGAATGAAAGTAAAATGATGAATGTACAGTTCTTGCTGACTGTTCACAACACCATTTTTATTTCTGTTGGAAACCAGAGGAGGTAATGAACTAAGGCATTAAACAGAGCAATTACGTATGAAATGTTGCTAAATCACTAATGGGTGTGTTGTGCAATCCTAAAAGCAGCGGGAGGAAAAGCAAAGCCTATTTTGGAGAGGACAACTGGATTAAGAGCCCCATGATAAAAATAATTACAGGAATCAGAAACTTTTCAACTTGTGCACACGTTCTTTTCATGCTCTTAATTACAGAGTTTTCGCATAGTAAGGGTGAGCAGTTTTAACACTGAAGCCTCCAGTTCTGTTCAGCTCAGAACGGGGGTGGGGGCAGCAGCAGTGGCGACCACTGTGAAAGGCGGTGGGGGACTGGACCCGGCCCTGCTCCCAGCCAGCTCTGCACCAGACCCACCGCGCACCAACACTCAGCCCCTGTGGTGCTTCTGAGATTTAAGAACCAACAGTAAATACTGCGGTACAAAGGAGCAAAGCCGGGGCAGCAGGAGGCATCTCGTGGCAGCACTGGTACCGCCGAGAGGGGACTACGGGTGCTACAAAGTCCAAACAGCAGGTACTGCCCCAAAACAACAACATCTGTCACTCTTTCTAAAAGTCACCAATTTTGAGATGACTTTCATAGATGAAAGATGAGTATGTGCTTGCCTCTTCATCAGATACAGTTAATCCAGCTGTGGTGTTGGTTTTTTTTTTATGCTAATGCTAGTATAGGTGTGCAGTCTATGTACTCCATACCACCATGGCAGAACTGAACTGTATGTTTAGAAAACAGATTAGAGCGTATTCTTTAATAAACACTGGATCTGTCAGACTGCTTTTATAATACTGAACAAGTATTTAATCTTCAGACTATGATTTTCTTATCCAAGGTAGTCTGGGTGGCAAGTATCAGGTGTTTGGTGGCCATCTCAGGTAAGGGAAGAAGTCTACTTTGCAGCTGTTCTTTCCATGTGTCTCTGTAAAGCAGCACGAAATACTTCCACAGCGAAGTTGACGTCCTTTTTAGTAATGCACATAGGAGGTTTAATTCTAAATGTCTGAGAAGAGAGGGAGGGAGAAAGGAATCCTTAAAACTGTATGGAAAGAATACAGTTTCTAGCAGCCCATCTAGGTCAGCTCTCACCTTCTATGCCAAAAAATCTAAGCAAAAGTATGAAAAATAATATATAGAAGAGCAGAACAGGGACTGAGGCTTCTGATAAATGCACTCTGAAGTGAGACAATTTTGGACTGAACTGCATCGAACTCCCCACTCCTCTTACGACCAAAGCAACTGCCTCCAAAAGAGACCTGACTAGAGCAGATTGCATTTGCAGCTCTGTTATTCCCAACAGAGCCAGTAAAAACCTTAGATGGATTTGTACGAAGAAAGAACAGAGGCGTGGGCGTATTCCTTTCTGGCAGCTTTGCCACAGGGAGAAGCAGTATCTGTTGAGAGCAGCAGTCTCTTGCATCGTGTCAGATGATTTGCTGTTTTTTTTGGTTTTCTGTTTTTTGTTTTTTAAGGCTTCTAAAAGAATGTATTATGAAAGAATCACCAAATTACTTTCAGTTAAGTTGAATACAGCTTGAATGCACGTTGATCAGGAAGGGATATATGCACAGCTTAACCTGTCAAGAACTTAGGTCTTAAATCCAAATGGTTGATCTGTATTATAGTGTTTCCAAGAGTATTTAACTTCCACAACAATCTTAAACTTTTAGTTTTTTCTGTCATATCCCAGGGCTTTGTGCAGCAGGAGTAGAATAATGGTCTTTCTCACACACAGCACCCAACTAATAAACAGATAAACTCACAGATACACAGCGCTCTCGTGCGACAGAATCAGGTTTTACTGCACACTGAGCTGCTGCCTGTTAGTCTGTGACTTGTGGAAGAACCATCAGGTGACAGATGCAGCACCCGATTTATTTTAGCCATCCTTCACCTATCTATCTCACACAGAAGCCGCTTACTCCATGTCAGAGGGCTTAATGGACCTGACCAGCCCCAAGGCAATTCTCTGCTATTAACCTGATGCCGTTAGAAGCCCGCGACACACTGGCCTGGGTACAGCGTGGTGCATCTTCAGTTGGTGCGGGCTGAGGCCCATTCACATGCAATTCTCACTTTCATGTTGCCTTGCTAAACTTCCTATTAACGACTTCGTTTTTATTTATTTATTTTTAAATTACTATGCAGGTGGAATGCTACCGGCTCTCCAGAATGAAAGAACTAGCGAGACCAAACTTGCTCTGTGCTGCGAGGTCAGGTGATAACCTGAGCAGTAGCAAAGACTTAGCAGACCTGAAGTCTGAGAAGTATCAAAAGGGACTTCAG
>JMFS01109236.1:0-31178 GCA_000699545.1 Podiceps cristatus
GGAGGGGGGAGTGAGTGAGCAGCTGCCTGGTGTTGGGTTCCCAGCTGGGGTTAAACCACGACACTGTAAAAGCCCTCATTCCACAGGCCTTCTACAGGCAGGCTAAGGCCTCCAGGAGCTCTCTCTTGGGGCCATACATCCTCCTATCCATACACATTAGGACTATTTAAGACTGTATAAGAACAGGCCAGCCTGTTAACAAGCCAAGGTACTTCTTCAGATTGTATCCATTTACAATACAAAATGTTGGTCACTGAACCTAATGTCTGCAGACACTAGAATTTCAGCAAGAGCTATATTTCTCAGGGTGCCGACAATGTCTGATGATTAATTGTTGTCAACATAATTTCTGAGGTATAGTTTTTCTTCTGCTTCAGCACTGTTATTCGTTTCGGGTCCTGAGCTCCATCAAATTTGTCATCATTGCAAGCACAACATTTTCTCCAACTACTACCTTTGGATTTGTTAGTCCTTCATATCGCTAATCTAGCTCTAAAAAGGTCAATGTACAGATGTTTGCACATATCAGAGACCTATGGTCAGTTAAGGGAAAAAGGTTTGATCAGTCACCTAAAAAAGGACTGCCAGATACTGTGCTGCTTTCTCAGCAGGCTCTTATTCCACACAGGAGTTAAAAATCTGTCAGGTGCTCATAGAACCCAGTTCCCATCCGTGTTACTCATACATTTCTCGAGAAAACCGTCTGGGCCATCCTCGCAACGCAATGACCAAGGAAACCAAAGGATTTTTGGAACACTAGAGACAGCATCAACTCCAGCCCACACGCATGGGATTTAACTTCCTGCCAGACACAATGCAAACAAAACCAGCACAAGATAACTTAATAAAATATAGCAACTATTGCTGAAGAAAGTGAGATTAACAACATGCAGATGAGCATTGCTATGCTTTAGCTGAAAACTAATTCTTTCAAGAAACAGATTTCCGTGCTGCATACAATTAAAGCAATATTCACCATTCACCTACATATAAACATTTCAAATTATTAAATACAAACTTTTTTTTTTTTTTCTATTTTTGCCTCTGGCAAGAACCTCAAATAACCCAAGTACCTCAGCACTGTGTGCTACAAGAAGAATCATTCTATGAGGATTTCCTCTCAGGGCAGAGCTCAGATACTCTGTGTTGGGGTGCAATAGAAGAGACATGGGTTCAGGAAAGTGCTGTCCACAGACAACAGTACACCAGAATTAAAATTTTGCAGGGTTTCAGCGTAAGACAAAATAATTTTTGGATAGAGTCATGTCAGAACCCTTTCCTTCAATTGTCAAGTTGCTGAAGCAGGAGAAATTGCTGCTGATTTCTTTTTTCAGAGTTCATGATCAAACCTCAAACTTACCGCGAATAAGGGCACTGACTCCTCACTGGTGGCTGCTTTGACTCCTAAATTCCTTCCAATGTTCAGTTTCTCTTGCAAATTAAGTTCATCAAATCAACACTGCCCCCATCTGCTGCCTTTTAGCTATCACGGGTTTTTAAACCGCTGTCACAGTTTAAGTTGCCATGATTTAAATGTGACATTTGACAGTTTAGTTAATATGCATTTACTATGCTTTTCCCTTTCAGAAAGGCAGCAGAATCTTTACCAAGTATTCAGAGTGGTGTTATTGATCTTACCTGGGTCCCTGAGCTGGCTAGTCATTAGGTCAGATAAAAGGTAAACCTAGAAATCAAAGAAAGGAAATTCAGCTCCTAAATTTTGTACAAATCTGTTACTGTCTTTTTTTTTTCTGGACAATTAAACATTATGCTTAGTTCAAATATACCTTATGTTTAGTTATATTCTCTAAGTTCAGAGAAAGCAAATTCACAACTTATCTCTAAAGAGAGGTTTCGAAAAATAAAGCAGCCCTCATCTGTACTGAAGGGATTCCTGAGGAGGAGTGACATGCCAAAATGGCTCAGAGTTGGACGACAGAAGAGCAAAAGTGTAACCGATTACCCAATATGTTGCATTAGGAAGAATATTGTCTTTAAAAGCAGGGCAACAAAAAGTTCAGGATGAGCTGCCTTGTTCTCCTCACATTCCTGTTTTAGTCCACCATAACTCTATTGGCTTCACAGGAGTGAGTTTGTAAAGGAGAAAGGGCCCACTGTCATTTTTCAAGCATAAAACACATTTGATTATTTCAGTATATTTTTTGCTAGCCTTCTCATGCAAAAGTGAACAAACCCCATGCTAGGCTTTACAATGGTCAGAAAGTGCATGGGAAATGGGCACACATGTCAATGGAGACAGGATGTCCATGAAAGTTTTGTGGTGAACAGAGAGGAAAGGCAGAGGCTTGCCCTTCAGAGAGGTCTTCCTAGAACCTTTTATAGAGATGGGAGCTGAGGGTGTTGGTGTGCCCAGACCACCAAGCCAGTGTGCAAGTCCCCGGTATTAAAGAGCAATCTTTTGTATTTCTAATTGTGCGCAAACTGCCTCAGAGTAAGTAGAAGTCTTGCAATAGCCCTATTCAAGAGAGTTTATATTTTAAATTGGCAAGGTGGACAAAAGGGGTTAGAAATATGGGTCTGCGTACCTTTCACAAATACAAACAGAGGGAATGGGTGACTTGCTTATGGTCATACATGAAGTATGAAAAAGCTGAAAAATCTAAGTAGTGCTTATTTTTCTTAGCTCACTGGTTTTATCACAGAACAACTTCTCTTTTTCTCCCAGACACGGCTGTGTATAAGCTGAAGAGCTTCAGGAATTTTAAATAATATTAGATGGCCTTCAAGCACCAGTGGTCATCCCAGTTTCTTCCTTTCCCACTGAGTCTTGAAGCCATTCACCTAAATGTGCAGAAGGATGGAACAAAGCACAAATGTCAAAAGACACAACCCTTCTGAATTGGCACAGGATCCCTTAAGAAGTGAATCATTCCTTCTTGGGGTAACCATTCCCCTGAAAGTCTATTATATGAAAAAAAAATAGAAACAAGTAAATAGAAAATATGGCTTTTTTACACTTAGCTCAAATCACCCTGAGACGACTGTAACATATCCATCCACTCAATTCTGTAAAACATCAGTCTTGCATCTAAAAGAAGTTGTTACGGGAAGGGGCACACATTAAGACTCCGTACAGTCTCAAAGGCATTGAAATCAACTACCAATTTGTTTTGTTTTGTTTTCTGGAGAGACAGTCCTAAAGCTACATGTGGAAGCTCTGCTCAGATTACAGGTTAGATTTGAGTCCATCTTCCTCCCAGGCCACAGAATAAGCTTGCTTTTCTGGACAAGCCTGAGGTAAAATATGAAAAATCAGAGAGGGAAAGGGAAAGACAAAGATCTGAGAGTGAAAGGAAAAAACAAAGCTGAGAAACAGACGTAAGCTGCAAAATCCATGAATCTGCATCCTTTTTGTGTTGGAAAAGGCACTTGTCTTTGAAGTCTGAAAAGAAAGAATTTTCTTTGGTGAACCAAAAAAACAAAACAAAACAAAAACCAAAAAAACCCCACCAAACAAAAAAGCCTCTCCAGACTATATTGCCTCTGGGACAAAACAGTTCTGGGTCCCTCAGTTACTCAAAGCAAACTGAAAAGCAACAAGCCAAGGTGAGGAATAGATCCATCCCTCTCAGGAGAGCTCAAGTGCTGTTACAACTGAAGGAGATGAATTAAGGGTATCTGAATTCAGAATTGCATATTTTTCTCTCTGCATCTGAATTTTTACCTATCTGATGAAATGCACGGAGAATAGAGAATCACCCTGCTGAAACAAGAGTTTGAATCAGGAACCAGGAATCAAAAACCAGAGTCATCACAATCCAACATAAAAAATGTACAACATAAAAGTTGTTGTTATACAAGCATTATAACTGTAACAACATTGAGGCCATGTCAGCAGTAACAATCCTTGATTTTCTATATATTACCATAAGCTCTTCCAAAGAAAAAGGCCATTTTGCACTCTGCATGGAATAACTTACCAAGATGCACAAAAGCAGAGACATCAGAGAGAAGTCCTTGTTCTAACAGTAATTTAATGACAGATTCCATGATTATCCAGAATTATCCATTATTATTATGCAATAGCTAAAGGGGTTTTCCTTGTTGAGACTCAATTACAGTCTTTAAAAAAAGAGGGAAGCATAAAATGCTCAGGGCAGCCATCACCGCATTTAACAGAACAATTGTGTAGTATTTATCTTAGCAGGCTGCGTACACAATTGGGCAGATTTTAGATATACCCATCTGCTGAGACCAGAGGTTTATGTGCCGAGCTACTTGCAATTGTTTCCTGCAAGGTGGATTATAGCTAAAGTCACCTGAGGCACCATGGCCAGATGCTCTTATTGTCAGGCTGGATATCACAGCAAGCTGTGATAACAGTGTCTGAGCTCATCCTGTAAAGCGCAGAGTAAATTCTGTAGACATTTATGGTTGATATGTGGCATATGAAGAAACATGGTAGGTTCAGACAGATTAATTTCCTAGTTATCCCCCCCAGATGATTATTTAACAGTTAAAGCAATTATTAATGCCTTTAACCAAACCTAAAATGGCTGGTGCGTGTGGCCAGGTATTTTAGAAGCAGAGCCTCTGCTGGCTTAGATTACTCCATTACCTTCCTCTGAAGCTACATCCCTCCCTGCACAGCTCATAGTCCTCTTTGTGGAAAGAACAGATTATTTTAAACATAAGAGGTTTATATTTGCATCTTGCTGGCAAACCCGTGGTGATTCTTAGATTTTTCTTCCCAGAGATCTTCCCAAAATAGAAGAAAAGTTATTCAGGAGTTGCATCCTAAACAGGTTATTCTATCCCCAGGGTGTAATAGGTGTTTCAGGAGTGGTAGGGGGAAGCAGCAAAGAGGCTGGGGTGCTCAGCCCTGGGCTCCCAAGGAACCCCAGACGGGAGGGGGGGGGAAAGGCACCTGCTGCCAGGAGAGTTACTGCTCCGTAGAAAGCACCCCGCCACGGCCCTGATGGGGAAAAGCTATCAAGTTTCCCGCTGAAGCCGGAGGACTTTGAATGACACTTTTCTGAAAAAATCAAACTACTGGATGCGGCGTTTATTGGTTCCCCCTCACGCACATGATCAGCTCCAGAGGAGGAGTTTGTTCCCAAGGCTACCGAGTCGGGCAAAGGGGCTAGGGTAAGGGGCAGGTGGCTCCCAACGGCTGAGGAGTTTGGGAGCTGGATGCGCAGCCCGCGAAAAGCAAGGCGAGGTGATGAGTGTCCCCCTCCTTTCCCAGCCTCACGGCAAGGAGCAAAACCTCAGTGCACCGCCGAAATAGAGGGGAAAGAAGTCTCACCATTGTCTGTCAGAGGTAGGTGCAGGCCACCTCCTGGATGAGATTTTATGCTTTGTTAACACCTGAGACTGTTTGAGCATTTAAATCTGCCTTTGTGACAGTGTGGCACATTTACCTATAAACTCCTTTGCCTCTTTTCTCCGTAGATAGCAGAAAAAAAATACATTTTCAGTGTTGCCTCTTTTTCCAGGTACTGTAATAGGAAGTCCTTCTTTCCTCGAGTTGTTTTCCATCCTCTGTGTGTGGTTTTTGCTGTTGATGCACTGACAACCAGAGCACAGTTAATAGAGTGGAGACCAGAGGTCTGTTTAGAGCAGGTTAATTATTTTGTTCCCGCATGTAAAACCACTTTTCTTCCTTTGTCTTTAGGTTTGTCTGTTAGCACTATGTGAATGGTTTTCTTCTCTTGTAAATTAAAATGGTGGTTCTCTGGGGAGGAAGGGTTATGTATTTTTCTTGTTAGTGAGGTATTTAAATATATATACATACATACCTATCTGTCTTCTGAGTTTGCTCACACTTAAGGTCTCCAGCTCTTTTGGTCTCAGTTCATACACCTGTTCCTGGAGACTTGAAACATGGAGCTCCCAGTATAAGCTGTTGGCTGTTAACTTTGAATAACTTGAAAAGAGGGACAGTCTGGTGCTGCCTGCATGTTCACTCCTGAAATCAGGATCCAAAAGGGAACAAGTCAGCTACATCATCTCCTTCGTTGAAGTAAAGCAATCCTCTCGTGACTGTGTGCCCACTCTCTTACTGAGAATTGAAAATACCAGTCAGACAATCACATCTGGAAATTCAAAACCATTTCATCTCCGATTGGTGTAAAAATCAACAGATTTTGATTTTACTTCTGAACTCAGTTTCTGGGGAGAGGGTTTTGGCCTTCCGGCATTTTCTGTGGCAGGAGGAAGCCTCCTCACACCAACTTCTGACTTCAGGCAGCTCATGGTCACACACCCCCACCCCAGCTACCTGCTGGCCTCCTTACCTGCTGTAAGGAAATGGCCCAAGCCCTCCCCTGCACCCCTCTACGAGGATTTTTTATCTCCAGCCTGAAGCACAGCATCACTAAATCACCTGCCTTAACAATCCAGCAGCTGTGAGGGTGGATTAACTCCTCCTGCATCTGCCACCTGAGGGGAACACGCATGAGGAGCTATTTTGGGGTGGAGGGACAGAGCACCTGCAGAGCGTGGGGATAACGAATGACCCACGGCACCGGGGCTGTGCAGCCCCTACTTCCCGAGCCACAGCTTCCCCGAGGCCGTGCTGAGATGAAGTGGACGGTTCCGGGAGGATCCAGTCGCAGCTGTGGGAAGGTACCTTCCCGGGGAGGAGGTGGCCTTTCTAGGGAGGCAGGAACCCGTGTGTGCCTTGATGAGGTAAAAAGCTCCTTGGAGCCGGGGTGTGGAGGGTTTATAAAGGCAGGACGGGTTCCGGGAGAACCTGCACAATGAGGGAGAGACCAACAAGGGTTCTCAGGGCTTCCCTTGTTTCCTGCCACAGAAGAGCAGGTCGCTGCGCAGAGTGGCCATTTTGTCAGCTCTTGCCTGAGCCTGGGCCACTGTTGCAGCCAAGGAGATCTGCTGGCCGCAGTTGCCTCTGGCCTCACTCTCTTTCACTGCACAGAAAACACAGGGTGAGGGAGTGACAGTGTCCATCCCGGTTTAGGAAAAACAATCCTGACATTCTGGCACAGCTGAACTTCCCGGGGCTGCTATGTGAGTGTTGGAGACAATGTTTTCACACTACGGAAGCATTTCTGGTCCTCGGGATTGGGATCTGGGATAAAGGGCTCTTTTTTTCACCATTATTTGCCCTCAGGAAGGTGTTCTTTTTCAGTCAAATGGGTATATTGAAGATGTCAAATTATTCATAAGGAAAGTGCTACTGCAGCTGCCTCTGACTTACAGTGTAGTCCCATGTCTTCCAGAGGACCAGTCACATAGAAAACCCAAATAGTGCAAATAAAAACCCATCAAATACCATCCCACTCAAAGTTACCCCCAAGTAATAAATTTTTCTTCATTTTTCTTTGTCCCCCTCCCTGAGGAATAGCTTCACAGACTTGCCCCCCGGGGGTTATTAATAGCAATAACATTCTCAAAACTAAAGATGTACAAGTCTAGACTTGCCCATTGTCGGCTCACCTCAGAGTTAAGTTTCTCTTTTCTTTTGGGTATATGTCCCAAAGCACTTTTCTGAGGAAAAAGTCTGGCTTTAATCAGATTGGGATAAAAAACATTTATAGATGAGATGAAGGCAGATGTTTATAGAAGTCTAATACTTAGTGTTTATTGTAGAAAAATTCAGTATCTGGAAACATCCTAGGAAAGTGGTAGTGTATATTATTTACCACTTAATTGTTGAAAAACTTAACAGGAGATGCTAACACATAAAAGCCTGCATCTCTGTTCATCTAGACAAAACAAAGCATGAGACTTTACAAAGGAGAGAAACTGTCTCCCTCAATATTGTTTAATTCCTTTGGCAGTATTAAAATTAGGTGGACAAAATTAATTTTTTATGACATAAACTCAATTCTTAATATATTTTGAAAGTAAGGACAGATCTTTTTCTTCACAGGTGCTGTTACAATGAGCAAGAATACTCAGGTATTAAAGTAGTATATAGATTTTGTTTGCTATTAAAGAAATTCCTGTACCTGCTATCTGTCATTACAGTAAACAGCACACTGACTGAAGATGGAAGCAAACAGATTCCTAAGGTGTAGTCTGTTATACTAATGTGCCACAAATTATGTGAACACAAAATTTAAGGATATGGGTGCCCAAGGCACTCTACAGTGAATTACACTGACAATTGTAATTTATGTGTCAGAATAATAGCTTCATTCCTATCCACATTGGAATGAGTTCTTCCTGCTGGCAATGGGATTTCTGCTATCGGGATATAGTATGGCCCTTTGATAATGAATTTGCTGGGGCCTAGGATCCTACCTACTATTAGATTCAGATTCATTCAGCATTGGAAAAGTGGTACTTAGGAAATTCAGTGATTTTACTGTTTTACGTGATATTTTCTTTTCCCCCAGAAAGTAGTGGTTGTATATAGTGATTTTTATATACAGTTGTGTATCTAATATTTGAGAGTTTCTCCCAAAGAAAGATCTTTAATGAGTTTGAGGATTAATGGCCAACTGAGAAGAATGGGGATGGTGTTTTCCTTTCTGAAGGCTCAATTTACTGATTTACTCTGACATTGATGGATCAAATCAAAGCGTCTTCTCACCACTGTGCTGATTCCAACAGAGTGTAGTAGAAAATGCATAGAAAAATGGTTAGGAAAAAGTGATATTTCACTTAGTGTACCTCAGTTTCTCAGTGTCCAGGGACTTAAAATGTAAAGACTTACTGAATCTGAAGTTCTGTCCCAACCATCAAATTTGTTAGCCCTGAGGATTTTTCTAGTCATTCATTTAACATGTTTATGCTTTTATGTTATACTCTACAATAACAGGACAGTGTTGATACAAGCTCCACCTTTGCTTGTAGCTGGTGCCCCTTCTTCCTACTTTCAGTGTAACAGACTCCTTAGGATGCTTTTCCCCATGCTCTGTAGCTCTCCATCTGTGTCCTCTAATTTTTTTTTTTTTTTTTAATCTGTAATGTTATAGAATGAAAATCCATGTTTCTCAGGATGCGTTAATACGAAGGCAGAGGCAGCATGACAAGTGCAGTGCACAGACACAGGGCTTGTTGCATTGTGAAAGAAAAAAAAAAGTGCTGCATGGACAGAAATCAACTGTGCATGTTGGAATTGGGTCATTTGCGAATGTCACAGTCCTGCTATGCACACACAACAGTGCTTACGCTAAATGACAGGGTGCTGCTCTCCTTACTGATTTCATATTCCTCTCTCACCTGTAGACATGCCACTTAAAATATTTTTCCCTAATTTCAGATTCTTTTTTGTTGCTCAACTATTTTTTCTTCATGTTTCCTCTTAGCTTTCTTTTATTATAGATATTTGGCAAAACTTATCTATAACTTATAAAGTGCCAAAACTCACTTAGACTGGATTTATTTCTCTTTTTGGTAGAAAAAAAAATATTTGCCTCCTTTTTTTTTTTTCCTTATCTGCATGCACACATTGCTACCCTTCCCTGGAATGTTAGGAATGATCTATTGCCTGATCAATTCCAATAAAATAAGATGATGTGAATCTTCACAGGTTTCCTTTCTTCTGTGCTTGAGGTTTTAACAAACCACTGATTCTACAAGTTTTCTGACATGTTTATTATTATGCCTGTAAATGAAGTATTTGACAGATTTCTGTGGGTTTGATTGACTGTACAGTTACAGTTTTGTGTCAGTAAGGAAGCATTTTACTGGCCAGCTAGGAGAAAAAAAATGGGAAATGAAATCTCTTTTCAGAAGATAAACCAATGTAATTCTCTTTGGTTTATGAAGTGTTACTGTGCTTGTTTGGACTTTTATACATTATGCCTGCTAGTGGCAAAACACGATAGTTCAGTTGACTTTAGTGGAGCTGCAGCAGGTGAAGATACAACACTGTGCTGCCAAATACAAGCACAAACCAGGAAAACACAACAGCATTACCAAATAAATTCTTTGGTTTCATTTCTCTTTTTGGTTATTCGTTTTAGGTTGCCTTTGTGACACAGTGCAGTTGGATACTCTTCTGTGTTCAGTCATGTCTTTTCAGCAAATGTTTCTGTGTGCTGTTCTGCAGGGAGGCACTGGAAAGACAAGCAAAAGAGGCTCTGAAACTCTGTGAGGAAGTTACCAAATTCCCAGTGGAGTCAATGATACATTCTTTGAGTCATGAGGAATCTTCAGCAAGTTGCCATCTGCCGAGCATGGGCAAGTATTAAACAAATTTCAGGAAAAGATTTGGGAGTAAATCACTACAAACATTGCAGATAATTATGTGATTTAGAAGGGTGCTCGTAAGTTCATGTTTCAAACTGAATCCTCTTTAGGCTCTGCATCCTGAACAGCTCTTGTTGACACAGGCCCAAGGGAAAGGCAGAGCACTCCTGAAGTGTTCTGTGAACACTATGGCATTCCCCACCTGGTGTGCAACCCTAGAGTTGGCTGGGTTTGTTGTCCTTAGAATTCTAAGGCAATTCCCAGGTTTGAATACCTATAGCTTGTCACTGAAAGGCAGCAGTGTCCCATGGCATTAATGCCCAGTTTGCACAGATGACTAGTCTCATGTAAGGACTCTTGTTTCAGCACTTAAATTAATCTGCCTTTCAGGTGCTGCTAGCCCATTTCTCCGCAACCGGATTGTTTTAGCTTCTTCCCTTTTCAGCACAGTGATGGAAAACTCAGCCTCTTCCAGCACTGGTATCAGTCCACCCAATAGTGTCTTCTGTTCCAAATATGAAATACACAGTGATGCAGAGAAAAAAACCATGAGTGATCCTGGCAAAGAACGCATGGAAAACATTCTGGAAGAACACTCACAGAAAGGTAGAGATGAGCAGAAGAGGCTGAATGAAGTGAGTTGCAAATTTCGGGAGCTTCTTAAGTATAGAGGAGGTTTTGTCATTTTTGTCATTGCTGTGTCTTTGGATGGTTTCACCGGCGCTATTTTGAGCAGCCTCTTGGCTGCTGTAAATTGTACTTGGCCATCATGTTTCCCACATGACATTTGATAGACAGAAATAGATAACGGGTAATAATGTTGTTGGCATGAACCCTGTAAGAGCATTCCATGCATAGTCGGTCCACCCCAGCACAGCGTGACTAGCTGGTTAACTAAGAAATAATAATAAAAAAAACACCAACAAAAAAAAACCTCCAAAACCCCCCAAAAACTCTTAATTGTCATATCTATGCTGCTCTCAGCCTCATAGTTTTTAGATTATGTATTTAGTATTTTGGTTTACTCATGGTTTGGGTTTTTTTCTCCTTTAGGCCGCTGAGCTACATGAGCAACAGAAAATCAATTTAAGACAAATCATTGCTGATTTGCAGGCCGAACTGATGGAAGTGCAATTGGAAAGAGATGCACTTCAGGATACCAGGTATGGAGGCCAAGACAAATGTGTTATGAAGAGTCTATATATGGGCTTTGAGAGGCACACCAGCTCTCCTAAGTGAGAAATTTGCCTTCAGGAATGAAGACAATGAGACTACGGCACCTTGGTTTAGAAAGTGGCTTATTATGTAGTTGTGAAAAGCAGCAGTTAATCAACCAAAATATTATACCTGTTAGGATAAAAATCCATGTTGTGAATCCTGTTTTCTAAATTATTTCTTTGGTTTCCAAATTTAGACAAAAAGACTTCCAGAGCCACGAAAATGTAAAAATAGAGCTAAAAAATACTATTCAAGAGCTGGAAGCTGCCAACCAGCTGCAGGAGTTGATGCTGAGGGAGGCTGACAGCCAAACCGAGCATCTGAAAAAGATGGTCCACAGCCACGAGGAAGTACTTCTGGAACTGCATGGCATCCTAATGGACTACCAAGACAGCACAGGCAAGAAGCTCTATGAGCATGAGAATATTACTAGCCTCCACATCCACAACCTGAGCACAGCATTTGCTGACATCTTGCAAGATTTAGATTCAGAGGTGTCCTACCTCAAAGAAAAGGTTGTCCTGGTATGTGAAGAAAGTGCTACTTTTCCTTCCAACCCTCTATGTTTTGTTTTTTAGAAAATATTTTTGAAAACTCTCCATGAGCTCCCATCTAAACTTACCTAGGGAAATGGTGATGGCATAAAGAGGTACAAATGCTGTTTTGTAGTTAAGATGGTGGGTGCTGGTATGCCAGGCTGCTGCACTGGCCCCGTCTTAAGATTGGGTTTATTGCTAGAATTAAATCTAGCACACTTTCACAGTTAAAGATGGAAGCAAAAAGATTTCAAATGCTTTGAAAACTAGGGGTTAATGTTGTCATCTGTTTACCAATAGGTGGAAGAAGAACTGGAGTCATTGAAAAAAGATTCGCAGACCCAAAGACAACTTCTTCAGCAACATCAAAATAGGTACCTGTTCTCCATTTGGTTTTTGGTTTTTGTTGGGTTTTTTTCATAAAACAGAGACAGTTTTCACATGTTCCATGGATAATTCTTTGATGATGATATTGGGGAGAGGAGGTAGCAGGGGGGCAGCAAGCGATATTTTTGAGGAATTCATGATTGTTGCATTGCAGGTATTTATTTGCTCTTGGCTTTCTGCTTTTTAATTCCATGCTGACAATTTACAGTTTTATTCACTGCCTCAAAAAACCTATTTTGGAAGAATCTCCACAGAAATGGTCCCAGTATGATGATGTGCATTTTTTTTTTCTTTCTAAGCTTTAGGATGCATATTATCACCTTTTTTTTTTTTTTTTTCTCCCACTGACCTAAGAGTATCAGGATAGTTTTTTCTGGTAGCAGGATGGTTTAAAATATTCTTCAGTTGCAGCTCAAGGCTTAATTCAATTGTTTCTTCAGAAGCCGTGTGCCTCTGGCTCTAAAAGAGTACTTGGTCTTCTGCGCTGGGGATGCCAAGATTGCTACTTGGGGTCTTCTAATGACTTTTTGATAGCCCTTCATGACCACGATAATTAGTATGCCTTACTTTTATAAGTGTGATCAGTCACTTCTGCTCAGGCAGATGTCTGGAATTTGTTGGGAGATTAGTTCCACTATTAAATGAAAAGAAAATAATGAAGGTATTCACTTGGGTGATTACATCAGCTTTTTCTTGCTGGTTTAAGAGCTTTGTCCTTCTGTGTTCAAGAAGTCCTAATTTCCCCAGCTATCTACCTGAATTATACAGCAACCTGTTAAAAATAAAAGGGTAAACAACTCAATACATTTCATTCACAATAAAACATCAAAATGGCTACATTTCTGACTACTGAAAAATATCATTCCCTCTTCAGTGGAGAAGTGATTATTTGTTAAGGCTAAAATTATAACCAGTATTTTCTTTGTAAAACAGGATTGAGCATCTAATAAGTGAGCATGAACAGGTGGTGGCAGCACTAACTGATGAAGTTAACAGTGCAGGCAGCTATGAAAATAGTATCCAAAGCCAGACAGAGATCATTCAGTATGTTTTCTTGTTGTAGTACAGAAAATGTTAAGAGTAACCTTAATTTGAGACAAAGTTAAGGCTGCTAGTATACTCTGCCCTACTCTTTTGGTTTCTTAATGTCTTTGTTTAAAGTGTTAAGTGGTCCTTGCATAAATTATGGAATGAAGAAAAATTAAAACAACAACAACAACAAAGAACAAACCCCAAACCAACCAACCAACCACAACAAAAAAAACACCACAAAAAACCATGAAACCATGCTGTATAAAGGAGGGGCAAATTCGTCATGCATTGGGCAGCCTCTGAGAATTAGGAGACTTGCAGGCTCGTTCTATTCTGTTGCGGCTCAGAAGAAGAGTAGGGCAAAGTTGGTTGAAGTTCAAAGTGTGGCTTCCGCCATCAGCTCTGTTCTTGCCACCAGCTTTTGGAACGACTTTGGTATCCAGCTGGGTTTGCGAACGCTTTCTGCAGAGTACCTGGCTAGAGTTAAGGGGTGAAAGAGTACATAAACTAAGAGCTGTGGCTGAGTGCAGTTTTATGTAGTTGCATTGCACCACAAACTTGGTCTTCCACATGTTCAATTGATTCAGATAGAAAACTAATTTCCAGCAACATTATCAGTTGAATCACATGGTTGCATACATGTACAAATAGTAACAAATGGTAATTTTAAAGAAAAGGTAATTTTCATTTGGCATAAATAGCTACCTTGGTACTGTTAACTTTGGCAGCAATTGAATGAGAATAAAAAGAGGCTAATTCTCACCAGCCACTGGATGACTTAGAAATCAGTACTCAATTTATCAGTTAAAAAAGGAGGACATGCCATGCAGTGTGGCATACATAAGATGAGATTTCTCAGTTCTACTTATAGAATAGTTGGGGTGCATTTGAAAACAGACTTAGCTTTCCTAGAACTTGCTCGAGGATAAATGAGTTATCATCAGAAAAAAAGATCATTAAGATTTCATTTTTTTGTGAGGTGGCTCTCAGAGAGCCAATCTGACCAGTAAGAAGGTAAAAAGGTGTAATTTTTGTGATTTCACTGGGAACAATAATCACACTTTCAAGCAGTAAGTTTCAGTGGTCATACTGATTAGAGTAAAACCAACGACAATTGTTTCATGCTTTCAGAATTTCTACAGTTTCTAATTTCTCCATTTAAAACACTTCTTAGAGAACAAACAAGAAACCAAAATTCAGTGCATGTGTGTCAAGCTAGTCACCTGGACTCTACAGTTTCTCAGCTACGTTATGAATTACGAGAAGCTAAGACGATGTATGAAGACAAGGTGTGTATGGATTCGTATATTAGGATTAGTGCTGGCTAAACTGACTATGTGGATACGTGA
Source organism: Podiceps cristatus (assembly GCA_000699545.1). NCBI lineage: Eukaryota > Metazoa > Chordata > Aves > Podicipediformes > Podicipedidae > Podiceps > Podiceps cristatus. The sequence continues at coordinate 14,651 of JMFS01109236.1, forward strand.
AATGTTCTGGATAGGCAAGGAAAGTATTTTGGCAAGCAATTGCCTCAAAAAACTGTATGGACAATAAGATAAATGACATTATCCCTAACTCTATTTGTATTACTTTCAAGAAGAAGTTATATTTCTCTGACACAAAACAGCTTTCCAGAATGTATTGAATATGAAATAGGTTTACAGACTGTATTGAGAGCATATCATGAATGATGCCTTCTGGAAATATGAGAAATGTCTCTGCACTACAAACATCACTTACACATGCAGGATGAGAACATTATGTCTCTATACCACTAGACAATATATCAGCAAAAAATAGGCAGTAAGAATAGTATCTTATTTACATCGTAGAGCCCAGAAAAATCTTTTGGTAACTTTGTCTTGGTAAGTGCAAGGACAGGAGAGCATAGAGATTACAGCAAGAAGAATTCAGGTGCCCAGAGGTGCTCCAGTGTGAGTTAAAAACCTTAACATTCATTGAAATTCATAGGTGGCTTGTCAGCAGGATATAATACTGGGGGGAAAAAAAAAAAAAAAAAAAAAAAAAAAAAAAGACAGGCTGGCCAGCACCTGTGTATTCAAACCATTTCTTAATCCCATTAGAAAAAATCAGTCTTGACAAACTTTTTAACCACGCTTCTCCCCGAACACCAACTTCTTACAACAGGGAATTACTGCATACAGACGGAGAGAACTTCTTAAAGTCCCACCACGGAATCTCTGCCATCTCATTAACTACAGCATTTTATACTCCCTTTCCATATTACGTCCATTGCATCTTTCACTTATTTTGCTGCTTTGGATTCCAGTTTTATAGGCAATTTTAATATCTTTAAATTCTTCCTTATTTTTGGTAAAAGATAATTCAAGTTTTCCTTGGAAAATGACCTGAAAACAGTTGCTTTCCACTCCTTAAAAATGAGTGGAGCTGACCCATGTAGAAATGCTTGATGGATCCAAATCCATCTTGGATTACAAGTCATGAGGATTTAGGCATCCTTCTCCTATATACTACTGGAAAGGGAAAGTTCAGGTCACAGGAGTGCCGTGAAGTTTGGCAGAGCCGATAGTCTCTGATCCAAAAGAATCTGAGAATGGAATGGCAGGGGTGTGGCCAGTCAAGCCTGTGGAGCCATGGTGTACGTGCACTTGGACTGTAATGCAGAGCAGAAAGGACACTGTGTTTTACCATTTCCGTAGGTTTCCACGTTTATAAATTCCATGGATTTGTAAGTATCAAAACTCACATTAGGCAGTTTCAAAAGTGACTTTTCATAGCATCATAACTGAACTATGATGAATTTGTAAATTAATCTCAATTTCTGTATTTCATCCTCATAGCAGAGTACAATATATGGTGTGCCTTTCATGTTAGGTCTATTTACTTGAATTCTTTTGATTTAAATCAAGCAGTGCACAGGATAAGGCCATATCACATATATAGCTATAACTGCAGCATATATTCCTTAGGGATCATAGAATCGCAGAATCATAGAATGTTTTGGGTTGGAAGGGACCCCCAGAGCCCATCTAGTCCAACCCCCCTGCAGTGAGCAGGGACACCATTACCCAGATCAGGGTGCTCAGAGCCCCGTCCGACCTGGTCTTGATGAAAGGGATGCTCCCTTTTAAAATGTTTACCTCAGATGGAAAATTGGAAACTGAGAATCAATTTTGGGGTATTTTTCACAGCCTACTAACTCCAGAAAATGAGGATTTCATTTATCTATAAAAGCATATACTACTTGGTCCAATAAAAAATGCTATTGAATAATAAGTGTAATACACTGAATTGCTAAGGTAGACTTTAGTGAGAGACAAGTCAATAGCTGGAGATCATTTGATCTCAGGTTGTTATGTGGAGCCACTCCTGGGAAGGTGTGGGAAAGGATCTAAATAAAGCTTTTACAACTGTATGTCCCTCTCTTACAACAAGCATTTCTCCATAGCTTCACTAGTAGGAAAACACCTTAGCAACTAAAATTTTCAAGGCAGTAGGAGAAAACTAAAGCCAGTGTAAGCTATTGGTTCCAAATACTTTCAGCAGTCAGAAAATCTGCTACTTAACTAGTGGATGTAAATGTACATATGTAAGTATTCCGTTTGGATATGCCCATGTTAATATCTTTCTGTTTATCAGAAAGGGTTATAGACTGGCCTGTCATCTCATGCACTGTCAGAAATTGCATCCTTTCAGAGAAGGGACGTGACGACCACTTGGAACAAAACATGTTTGCCTGTAGATTTCTTAATGTATTCATAAAGAAGGAATATACCTTCCCGTCTTAGCTACTTCAAACCTGCTCTTAGGCCTAGGTGCATCTGAAGAACTTCATTGTGTCATTAAACACAAACTGAATATGGCTGGATATATGCTTGGGAACAAATTCTCCCCAAATTAACGAAAGCCCCTGTGTGAGGGCAGCTCTTTCTGTTGCGACAGAGAGAAACCCCTTTCAAAGAGGACCCCGGGCAACTGCAGGAAGAAAAGGAAGGCAACTACAGGAAGAATAGTAGTTTTCTGCTTCTTAGGCATTGTCTCTCTAGGAAGTAGAAGATTACTAGTTTTATCCAGTTAGGGGAAAAAGAACCTTCATAAGGGACCCTCAGAACTTCCCTTAACAACGTCCTCTCGTACCATCCTGATGTTCCCAGCCCCTATTTGGTGAAGGACGTGAGGTTTTGGGACTAACCCTGCATAAATGGTCCATTACAAATTGAAATGAATTGTGTCATCATAATTACATGAAAGAAAGGGAGGGTGAGGGGTAGAAGAGAAAAGGAAGATATTATTGCTTTTGTCACGAGTTGAAGAAACATTTTTAAGGAAGAAAAAAGGAAATACCCAGATTTTGGTCCTAGCCAAAAGAGAGATTGCATGTCCTAATGTGTTTATTGGAAGAGCACTGTAGGAGATTTACTGTATTTTCTCGTTCAATGATTCCATATAAATTGCATTTTACTTATACTTGCATTATATTCACTTTTCTAACTAGTAGTACTGCAAATTAAGCAAGGAGCTTGAACATTTTTCCAAACGTGGCTTTTTTTCCATTCAATGGTTACAGTGCAAGTAAGGAATTTTTGAAGAGCTGTGGATCACGGTGGAGTCCAGTTCATTCTCGGGAACCTCAGTTAACTCTGCAACTAAAAATCACTGAAAGAAGACAACAGAGTACACCTGGGGAATAACTCAGTTGAGCCAAAGATAACATTTGGACTTCTTTAGAGTAGAACCTTGAAGAAAACTAGGAGAAATCCAATGTACTATTTAAAATAGAATACATGAAGATAATTCTTAATTTTTGTCTTTATTTTAGGTCAAAGGTCTTGAGAAGCAGTTGCACCTAGCTCATTCTGAGATAGCAGAAGCTCAGACAGAACAGGATCAATGCAGCCAAGAATCTGGAAATCTGGAAAACCAGATTCGTCAATTGTTGGTAAGAACAAGTGATAGCATTGAGAAAAATCTTGCTTGCTAAAAACCTCTCCTTACTGCTGGTGTTCAGATGTGCACATTGCTTGTTTCCAAAGTGCAGCAGCCCCCTTATAAAGTAAATTTGAGGATTATGTTTCACTGGAAATTTGAATTGGCTGCGAAGAAAGTTTCCCAAATGCTTTTGCCATTAGCAATACAGGACATTCAGAATAAAGATTAACTTTGTCATAAATTCAAATTCCTTTAATCTTATGCAAATCATATTAAAAATGCTTAGCCACCTTCACTTTAACCCCACAGTTTAGATCCCTCTGTTAAGGAACCTTGGTCCCGTATCTCATATATGGCAAGATAGGATTTCCCTAACAGCACTAACATTTCTTTGTGACCGATTGAAAATATTCACAAATTGAACATACAGTATAAAATAATTTTGCCACGTAGAGTTGGTTTCATCAAGACTGGCTTTGTATTATAGTTAGCCTTGCTTTTCTTCTTTATATAAGGTTATTCTTTAATGATGGAAATTTGGGAGATCAGTTTGCATGGTTTCATTAGATTTGGTTGCCCAGTTAGTGTCACAGTACTTCTGAAGGAGATATTGAAATTACTTCATTCCGTATGGTGTTCTCCTATTCAAGAATATGTTAGTATAAATCTTTTCCTACAGATTGCACATAGCTGTAGAGAAGACTGGAGTCAGAATAATCATTGCATAATTAAAAGTTAGGAATCTAATTTTAGGTCCCCTTTTGTTTCTTTGTCCTCAGTTCATGTTTTCATTCTGCTGTTCTCTGAGCTTCCTGCATAGTTCTCTACTTGGGCTTTAACAATATGCAGATAGTCCCAGCTTCCAAAATAATGGCAAAAGTTATTATTAGTAGCAATGTCTACTGATAATTAAATTTGGGCACATTTTTAATTTATATTTTTGAAATCAGCAGTTCTGAAATGTGTATTTCAGTATTTTTAATATTATTTACATTATAAATTATGTATAATTTTAATTATGTACTATTAGGATTATGTCTGAGGTGGATAAGACTTAAGCTCTGGAGAACATTTAACAAATTACTGCATGAAATGAAAGAAGCAATGAACAATTCTGATTAGTGGTAAAGATGGCTATCAAGAGAAACCTTTGGCATGTAATGCTTCATTTTTTCATTTGATGTTGACACAACATAATATTTTTTCATTTTGTACTTTATACTGATTTTGGGATAGATATAAATCACATCAGAGACTGCAGTGTTGAGATGTTACATGCTTGAAAATAATTATAGCAGCAATACGTAAAGTTGAAAGTTACTGCTCTGTTTGAAGAAAAAGTGCAGGAGGTGTCAGGCTAGATCAGCCAATATTCCTGTCTTCTGCTAAGTGTAAATCCATACAGTAGTCCCTGTTCAGATATGTAACCTTGTAATTGAGTGTTGCTAAAAGAAAAACAACAAAAAATCCTAAACATGATTCAAGGAGGCGGATGACTTTAATTTCTTGTAGACTGAACTTCATAAAAAAGAGATAGAACTAAGTCTAGAAAAAGAGCAGAACAAGCGGTTTTGGGATCGGAACACAGACAACAGCATCACCATTGACCATCTAAGGAGAGAACTAGACAACAAAACCATGCAATTGCAGCACATGGAAAATACACTGAAGGAAATGAGGACTGAACGTCACGGCCAAATGGAGCGCCAGGTTGGTGAGCAACTGCAATGTGACAGTGTTCAGGACAGAAAACTCAGCAATGCGGGGCTGTACTTCAGATAGAAATACTATAACTCTGGTTGCCATGGTTGGGAGGCCTCTGGAGCTCGTGTGCCTTAATTTTGATTTTTGACATATAAGCCTTAGGGAAAAATTAATGTTCTGCTGACAGTGTGTTTCATTTTGATTGTAAAACTCCAAACCAGCATTTTGTAAATTGCCAGAAAGTTTGATGCTGCCAGATGTAACAAAAAACATACTGAAGGTAATATTTTCAGTAGTGAGCACTTCTGTGAGAATAATTAGTAAATTAAAGGTCTTCATAATGTCTTACTTTATGTAGTGCTTAATAAAAATATAATGAAATTTGTGATTATAAACCTAATCTGAATGCAGTCAGAAAGAACTACTTTTGACAAAGTAGATTCCTAGACACTGACTCATAGAACAATCCTCTTTCTTCAAGACTTCAGCCCCTCCAAAAAATGACCTGTAATTAAGTAACTGGCAGTTCCACTAGTTACTTTGCATTGTGGCTAAAGATCAAATTAAGTTAATTCCTTTATTTTCTACCAAACCACGGGCTTGTCTTACCTCACACATCTTTCTATGTTTTATCATAATATAAAATCAAATAAAAACAAACAAACAAACAACCCAAAAAACATTGTTCCAAGCAATACTTCTTTTATTGAAATGGAGAAAGAGGAAAGAAAACCAGAAGAATCACATAGTCATTGCAGACCAGACCATGCTGACCTAATTTTCCTCTAAAACTCAGATGCTTAAGATGAACTATAGAAAAACAGAAATGTGAAAGGAAATTCTAAAAGTGGAAATAAACATTTCTCTTGGTTGATCCTTTTGTTGCTGTTGTTCAGATGGCTGCAGTTAAGGAAACAAATGAAAGCATCGGAAGGATCTCCTCTTTGACTGTCCAGCTGGAGGCAACCAAGGAGACACTCCTTAGAGTTGAAGAAGATCTTGCAGCCAAACAGATGGATTTGGAGACTGCTGAGAAGAGAGTGTCAAATCTGATGGCCTGTCTACAGGAGAAGGAGAGCTCCCTTGAAGTTACCAATAAGGAAATCAAGAAGCTACATTCACAACTTGGCAGTAGGATGCAGGAGCTCCAGCATCTAAAGAATGAAGAGGACCGTTTACACAACATGCAGTCAGAGTGTGAAACACTGAAACTGCAGGTATCAGAGAAGGAAAGGATTATTGAGATCTTCCAAAAGCAAATTGATAACATGACCCAGATTGTGGGCCAGCACAGTCGAACTGCTGGAGCAATGGAAGCTGAGAAATCTCAGCTTATAAAAGAAATAAATGACTGGAAACTTGAAGTACAAGAACTTAAGGTGTGCAAATGATGCTGTATTTATGTCCCTGTAAGACAGTAAATGTCTTTCTAAATCTGTACCTTAATGTGCTAATGCTGTGGTTTTAAAGCAGGTCAGACAATGCACCTTGAATCCTAAGAGCACTAGAAGAGTTAGTGGGCAGAGATGAATAATATTACCACTTTACCACCAAAAATGAATAATTCACTGGTGCAAAGCAGTCGCCAAAAGGCTCGTGAAAGCTGAGATGTGAGGTGCTGTCCTCAGTGGTACAATTGCCCCTACGAGTAACAGAACCAGAAATACAAAGTGTTACAGAGAAATAACAGGCAGTGAGCGCTCAGAATTCCAAACTGAGGACACTTTTTTTTTCACTGGTTATTTCTTGGACAAGAATTGCATGAAATGGTAGTCTTGTGCAGGTCAGACAAATTTCACTCCAGAGAGGGAATTTCATCCTCTTCTGTGAAAAGGCAGTTGAGCATTAGGAGTGAGTATGGAGGTAGTGCTACAAGAGAATGGAAATAATTTTCATATCATACACCTGGTAAGGTTAAACATGCTGTAAGACCATCAGGTCACATTCTGTTGTGCCCTTTATGCCTTGATTAGGAATTTTCACAAAAGTAACTCTACTCTGGTTTCTTTTCTTGCCTCAAATTGTTCTCTCAGAACTGAAATTTAAAGTAATGATGATGCCTGCACATCTTTGTGGTTATTTGATATAATTATGTATATTACATGTAGTTATTATTTTCTATATAAGTAGAATGCGAAGGATGAGAAAGAAGCCAGAATACCTGAAATGGAGGCCAAACTGAGTGAGCTGGAACTGGAAAACCTTAAACTGGTAAACACATGCACTGAGAGGCTCCATGCGCTTAATGATATGAAACTGGAAAAAGACCAGCTAATGAATGAACTCCAAGCCAGTCAGAGTGAGCTAGCCGGCCTTGCAGGTAGGGAGCCTCAACTTAGCTCAGCTCAGATAGCTGCTAAATTAGGCTAATGTTAAAAATAGAAGAGCAGCTTGCTTTCTGAATCCAAATATGGCTGCTGGTACGGCAGAAGGTTCCCTGCCAGCAGGGGATGGTCGGATTGCTTCCGATGGTCATGGTTTGGGGTTCTGGCACAGAATGGTGTGAACACAGTCTTTATGGCAGTCTCTCGCTACCCTGAACAACAATACTTAAACTGCCTGACTCTGGAGACCAAAGGAACAGATCTAGTGAGTCACAGAATAGAACTGCTTTTTCCCCGAGTGTTAAGAGCACTGGTGGATCCTGTTAACCATCAATGGTCAAATTACAGTGGAACTTTGTTTCTATTTTGTTGTGGTTTTGCTACAATGTTATTTAAAAGCTTATGTGCCAGCTCCAAGCACCGTTTTTGCAATTAATGTGTGGGGAAGCCAATCAAGATAATATATTTATATTTTTTAAAAAAAAAAAAAGAAAGAAAAATTAGGAGCTGGACCCTAGGCAGCCACCAGAGTTAAGGGAGACCCTGTGTTAAATCTGCACTGCAGCCAGCTGGATGATACTGTTCACATGCTTTGCTCTCTATGCCACCCTGCACTCTCATAAAATACTCACTGGTAACATTGGTTTCTTCAGAACTGGGCTATACTTCTAAACTCACTAAGTTTTGTAAAAATTAAACAGATACTGTGATTTGACGTGGAAGGTCTGCCTTAGGTTGGTATATCACTATCAGAGTGAAAGAGGTATAAGGCTCACGGAAGGAATGACCACAGAGGAGTCAGGGCCAAGGGCAGAGTCTGAGGGCACAACTGGGAGGCCAGGAGTGGTATGGGTGACATAAAAAGAGTCAGAGAGAGATGTAAGAATTCAGAAGCAGAGGTGGGGGAAAATGCTTGACAAATTAGGTCAGTTCAAACCCAAGTCTGGTTAGAAGCATGGCTGGAGAGAAGAATGACCAGGGCAAAATGCTGCCTCTCACTAATACCCTTAATTTTCACGATATGTGGTTGTTTCTAGCAGCAGGCAAATATATCACTTTCTTGAACTGCTGCTTTGGTGAGCAACCAAAGAAGACATTTGTTTCTGGTGAAACAGAAGCTTTTTCTGACATGTGGGACAACGAACTACGAGTTGTGGATTTGTTAGCAGTGGATATTATCTGCTTTATGTCTTAGCTATCTGCATATCTACTATGCCTTTAAAGAGAGTAGGCAACAGATCTTAGTCTAGAAGAATGATAATTTTTTCTTACTGTAATTTTAAACTTTCTTTACGCTCACCAGAGGGATTTCAAGATTTGAAGAGGGATTACCGTGATAAAATCAAGGAGATGGAAAATACTGCAAACAGACTGAAAATACAGTTGAAATCAGCTCAAGCTGAACTGGAACAGACCAGGATTGCTCTAAAGACTGTGGAGGGATCGGATGGCCATGGTAATTATGGATTGAACTTCCTCAAAATCACACATTTGTCTTTTTAATGGAATTTTTCTAAGTATTGATCCATCTAAAGATGTTGTAATGATATTCCAGATATTTTGTGTAGTAAATAAACAATATTGCAGATTATGATATATTTTTATTTAACCATTTACTACATACTGTAAAAATTAGACCATGCGTTGAGTTTTCTCTGGTGATCTTTATGCAGATTGCCAGGGAATGCTGTATTCTTACCTTTGTGTCTGATGGGTTTGGTACCACTACTTTTGACAAAACTCTTGCTGATTCTAATGGTTGGATGGCACGCATGAGTAGCTATAGGATCCTGGTTCAACTTACTTATTCCAATATATGGCTGATAACTGACTTCCAGAGTCTTTTGTAAGAACTCAGAATGCATAATCTATGTTGTTCATTGAGAATTAACCTTGTCTTTTACAGCTATGAAAGTTGCAGTGAAAATGCAGAAGCAGATCACAGCCAAGAGAGGACAGATAGATGCTTTACAGAGCAAGATTAAATTCTTGGAAGAGGCAATGACAAATGCAGCTAAGGTCACAATTGCTCCAAGTAAAACTATTTAACTATATTTAGAGAAATTGTTCTTTGGAGAAATGCATGTCCAGAAGCACAATTGACCCAAGAAGGACCAGAGAGAATTTTACTTGATATAATGGGCACCTTCCCTGGCCTTCCACTAGCCTATATTAGGGAATATCTCCACCACATTAACTAGCCTCCTCCATAGAGCCATAGTTTAATTTATATTTGTTCTCTGTCAAAGAACAGTACTAGTTTTAATGAGAATCAGTCTCTTAGATATCAGTTGTTTTTTTAAAAAAAAATCAAATAATGCAGTCTTTGTCCTTCTGAGTTTGGCCCATAGTGCTTCCCATCTTTGTTTTCTGAGGCATTTCTTTGCAGTTCTGATTATAAACTCTGTATGTCAAGGTCTGTCTACATATAGAAGCCTTTCTAGCATTTTCTGTGACAAAGAAGTCATTCAGGTACCAATAGCTGGAATTTGCTGAATGATCATTTATATCTGTTCACTGTGACCTGTCCTCCTTCTTTACGGCTTTGGACCCTGAAGCTTAAAATTCCAGTTTCAAAATCGATCTCATATCTGAGATGTTATTTCATCAGGACCAGTCCAATTGTACTTTTCTTTGTAAGACCTCATCTTCTTGTTGAAAAACATCATCTCATCTTTCTGCAAGACACAATAGCTAAGCTTGTGGAAGTCTTAATTTAGATCTTCCAAAAAGAATAAAAATTGCAGAAAACAAAAACATATTATTTAGGTAGTTACAAATTCTTGACTTGTACTTTATTGCCCTCATCTCCTAAATTCAGGAGAAGCATTACCTCAGAGAAGAAAATAGTAAACTAAGTGAAGAATTGAGCTATATTACAGCAGAAAACACCAAGATTGCTGGGGAACTGGAGATCCTGAGATCACAAGACAAACGTCTGAAAGAAAAAATATCTAAGATGGAGACAGCCCTTGATAAGGTAACTTAAGGTAGCTTTCACTTTAGTGAGACTGCTGGGTGCTTTCCTCTACAGTTGCTTGGGAAGAGAAAATGTCTGACCTCTTACCTAGGTTGTATTTGGTATGTCCTATTCACATGTACTGAAAAACACTTAACTGAAGAGATATCTATAGTTAAGACTCTCTTCTGGGCTTTTTTTTTTTTTTTTTTTTTTTATGGTAAAAGGCTTCAATTTTCATTAACAGAATTCTTGATTTACTCCTTACTGGGTCAAGGAAATACAAACTGCAGGGAATTTAAAGCAGATTGACCTTCCAGGCAGTAGTACTGGCTCCTGCATGGCTCCTTTCTTTGGCAGGAGAGGCTAGTGCTCTCAGCTCCACTGGAACTAAGTATGAGCACACACTGACTCCATGCACTTGACCATGCTCAGCCCTTCCTGGGGCCTGAGTCAGCCAGCTGTGGGTCCCTCGGGATGAGGGAAATTTTTAAGAATGTCATGTTGTTGAATTTGCCTTTTTTAATTGAGCTTTCTGTTGCTAACACACCTGACTCTTAAGGCTAGATTCTACATCTTGGTCCAACTAGCACATAAATCTCAGGTGCCTACAGGTGAGCTACTGCTCTTCCAGAAGGAAGAGTCCTTTTCAGCTGCTCAGAATTTTAGCTTCTCAGGATGTAAATTTCCATGTGAAGTGTCTTTCTCAGATTGCTTCATCACTTTTTAAAAAATAATAAAATAAGAGTAATTGTGATACCTCCTCCCAAGCATGGCATTTCTTACTTTAAAGGCTTTACACTGGAAACTTAACTTTCTTTGTAATACATACCATTGTGCACAGTACTCGCCACCTGACAGAGAAGCTGAGACATGGTGGAGGCAGGTGCTCACTGAAAACTAGCACGTCTGGTATACTGAATAACAACTCTTAGAAATCTGTAAAGGTTGTACTGTGTTGTCTGACGGGATGCTAGTATGTGCCATTGCAGAGTATCTGTTGAATCAACATCATAAAGCGTAATTGGCCATCTTGCTCATTGGTAGTGATTCAGAGTTAAATGTTCAAAAAGCTGCTGCTTGTAACCATACATCCATAGTGCCTCCGTGAGCCTGCCCTTACCCCAGTGGCAGTCATAAAGAAGCACAGAAGGAGAGCCAAGAGTTTTATTCTGAAACTGAAGAGGGAACTATGCTAGAGTGGCAAAAGCAGTCAGGTTCATAAAGATCTCTTACTTTTTGGGCTTCATTGTGGTGATCTAGTGTTTTTTCTCTTATTCTTGCTAACTACCCTGATAAGCACTCAATGATAAACAAATTATTAGATCTTACTACACCTTTTCAGAGTAAGGTATTTAAAAAGGAAAGACCATATAACAACTTAAGAAACACAGGTCAACAAAGTTATCATCCATCCCTTTTAAAACCTTGAGTATAGTTTTGCTTCATTAGTACATTTGAATTGCTAATCCCGGAGGTGTTCAGTAAGTCTAGGACTGTCACTTACAGGATTAGCTCCCTTCTTGTGGTGTAATGGTGTGCATATTATGGCTTCTAGGATCATATAACTGGTTAGTTGCCTCTGTAAGCATATCAAGAAAGGCATCTGGTCAACTTGCAGTACTTCTATACTTAGAGCAGAAGACAAATAAAGCATCTGTATGTGTACATGATTGTTTCTTTATTGGAAATAAAACATGGTAAAAGTGTCATCTGCATGAAGTTAGCAAAATTAATTTCTGCCTCTTGTATCCTCTTACAGGCGTTCATGCAATTTGCAGAATGTCAGTGCATAATCCAGTGTCAGGAACAAGAAGCTATGCGCTTCAGACTGCAGCATACTTTAGATGTAAAAGTAAGTACCTTGCTCAGAAGCAGGGGTGTAAAGTTAGCAACGTTTAATTTGGGTCTTAACTTCTGGTTTAACCCCATTTATTGCAGAGTACTCTCAAAAGTCTATGTTCAGAAACCTTTTTTCATGTGGAATACCTCACTACTGCATGTCATGTCTATAATTTCAGTTTCTTTGAAGTGATATTTAGAGTAAGGGCATCAAAAAACTAAACAGCTACAGAAATATTTGATCGTATGCTTCAGCTGTTAAGCCTTTGGTTTTAGTGACACTTCAGCATCTTGCAGCTTTGGGCAAATAACACCTAGAAACATTCATGGCATTGTTATGACAAATGAATTAGAGAGACAAGGTCTATAGGGATGGGTAATGCCTTTTATTAGTCTAACCATTGAGAGTTAGAAAGCACTAACAAGCTTTTGGGCACCCATATCCTTATTGAGGCCTGAAATAAAACCAACCACCTTAAGGCTACATATAGGCCGAAAACAGGGGCTCAGAGTTTAATTTGATTATGCCAATTAGTTAGGCAGCACCAAAAAAAAAAATATTTTTAAGAAGCAGAGAAAGGTCTTAGCAAGGGGAAAGGAAATAATATCATGAGGCATCTGGGACAGAAAGAGGAAGACACGTAATTGGCATCTCTGGAGCTATACAGTGTTAGTAAAAGATAAGGTATAGGGAAAATCATGCAGAAGCATAAAGCCAGTATCTCTATCGAGTCCAGAATTTTTATGTTCTGATAAATTTAGTCCAACCTCTGTCTTTACTGATGAATTTAATACAGAATATTATTTACCTTTACCTTATTTATAACCATAGACTATTAAAGCTACAATGAAACTACTACTACAAATGAATGGTACACTTGGAATAGTAGCTTCATCAGAAGAAATTTTACAGAGACTCACCCCAGTTGCTAGTTTTGAGTGGGAAATGAAATGTTACATTCAAAATACATACATTCATCAATACACACATATTCCGCAATGAAGCTGGTGGAGGGTCTAGAGCACAAGTCTTCTGAGGAGCAGCTAAAGGGGTTGGGGTTGATTAGTCTGGAGAAAAGGAAGCTGAGGGGAGGCCTTCTCTCCTGTACAACTACCTGAAAGTGAGGTGGGGGTCCGCCTCTTCTCCCAAGTAACAAGCAAGAGGACAAGAGGGAATGACCTCAGGTTGCACCAGGGCTGGTTTAGACTGGACATTAGGAAACATTTCTTCACTGAAAGGGTTGTCAGGCCCTGGAACAGGCTGCCCAGGGAGGTGGTGGAGTCACCATCCCTGGGGGTATTTAAAGGATGTGTGGATGCTTAGGGACATGGCTTAGGGGTGGGCTTGGCAGAGATAGGTTAATGGTTGGACTCGATGTTCTTAAAGGTCTTTTCCAAATTAAATGGTTTGATGATTCTATGAGTCTATGAAATACAAATCTACATACATGGTGCAAAAAGTACTTTATATGAGCAATGGCAAAGGTGGGGAATCTTATATTCCCATGAAGAAAATTCTCACCTAAGTGGGGGAGAAAAGGTACATGAAGTCTGGGATGGTTTAATTTTGTGGTGGCCCTGAGACGTCCCGTGCTTGAATGGTTCCAGAGCATATGTTAAAATTTTGAAAACACATGAAACGGCTGCTATTGCATCCAGTTCAGTCGCTAAAAGCATTAGGTCTGACAACACCTTATAAATACTAGGAAGTGTTTTGAGAATTGAGTGCTGTGTATTATAAAAGATGTGACTAAAAGAGATGTCCTGTTACAGAGGGCTTGCTCTCTATATACACTTATTCTGCTTGGCTAATGTTCTTCCACAGGAGCTGCAGGGCCCTGGCTACTCGTCATCTTCTGCTTCGGGCAAGCTGAGGCACGTAGTTCCTCTTTCCCACCTGCCCTCTGTTGTTGTGCCATCTTCCCTGAATTTGGGCAGCTGTGCCCCTCGTGTGAGTACCTGCTTCAAAGTGGAAACTGCACTGGAACAGGGATGTTCCAAAGAATAAAAATAACATGGAATTTCTAAATGGGAGAGCATCCGGTAGGAGTGTCCAAGAGTGAATTCTTGCCATCAAAGAGGAAATTGTTTTCTATAGCTACTTGTACATTATGGCCTTTCAGGTTGTCTTTTTTTCCATTTGTGAAAGATAGTAAAAAACAACCAGATAATAAAAAATTCTATAGATCATGATAGGAGCTTATCTTACCTCTATCACCAATAACATCTAGAAACTATTAAAGTTGAAGGTACTGATCTGTAAGCAGTTTAGTTTTCACTTCTTTTTTTGTGCTGGTACTTTACTTCCTCCAAGTCACTTACATTTGGCAGTGAAAATAGACTTGTACATAGTTCTTGATAAATTTCATCATCTGATTGACCTATAATAGCTTTTAATATTTAAATCTTTCTCTAAGCTGGCCTTCACTGATTTTTCACCAATTTTGTCCTAAAAGACACATCATTGCCCTTCCTTCCTTTTGTTTTATACATCTAGGTGCTAGTGTTGTTCTAGTTTTTCATTACAGAAGGCATCAACTCTCTTCCACAAAAAAAAAACCCAAACAACCAACAAACCCTTTTTAGTGTTTTCTGTATGGATTTTTTATAATACTCCAAAAGGGACCTGATGTATCTCCCACAGATATTGGTGAAGGTCTTTTCATTAATTTTTACCTCAAAACCTGTTTAAGACTACAAGTTGGTGCAGGGATTTTTCAGTAATATTTTCTGTTGTACTTTCTGATGTGATGACAAACATTTACATAAAGAAACAAAGGATAGTTAATTCTGTGAAATACCTACAGGATCAGGCACTCCCATTGTATTTTCTTTGAGTTAATCAATTTATACTTCTGAGGATAGAGAAGGAAAGAGGATCGATTTTTAAAGTAGTATCATGGTAAGGGCCTAACAGGTGTAGGAGAACTTGATCAAGGTCTACTTGGTTCCTGCATGATTAGTTATTGTATAAAATGAAGCAGCTCCAACATTTGAGACAGAGACCCTACCTCGTTCATAGCCTGGTTTCTTAGCAGCAATGTGGGAAAGAAGGATTTGGTCTGACTCAATATCACATTAACCGATCTTTCTAGCCAGTTCCATTCACAAATGAAGTGCAAAGAAGTGGGAGCAGCGCTTTGAATGTGTAAAGTTCTGAGTAGTCTGAAAAAAACAGTTCTTCACAGAAGGAATGGATTCTTTTGAAATAGGCCTTTGCATCGGGTCTTTATCAGTATAATGAGAATAATATTGCACTTCACCTCAGAGCAGGGCTGTGACACTAAAGTGGTTTATATTTGCAGACAACTCAGCTGTTACAGAAATGAATACCTAGAAAACACCCCAATTACTAGTATTTCTGTCTTCAGAGCTGTTTGTGTACTATACAGCAATACCTGGGATCCCAGGTTAAAAAGGAAAAAACAGAGTTGTCACATAAGCAAAAATTATTGGTTCTGGGTACTGAAAAAGGTAATGGTTATATTGGGTAGGGGGAAAGCTTTCATAATTAAAGGCTCATTTTAATGTTTTTGACCTTGAAACAGTGTAGTAACCTTTTTACAGCATCTATTCAAAATGGAGATGTAAGCTGTGTTCTCCTTCAATCATATTTAGTTGCTTTACAGGTTTCTGTCAGATAACTCTCCAGGTACAACTCCAATCATATTCAGGGAGTATTTAGACAGTCTTCAAGTTATCATGATCTAACAGCCACCACTTCTTAACTAAAATTACAAAAAAATCCACCCTGTTTCTAACTGGTAAGACAAGAATAGAGGGGGAAAGAAACGTGTGACTTTGGAACAGTATAGGTAAGCATGGAAAAAGAGGGTGCCTTTATAAATACTTTGTAACTGAATGATTTTGTTTCAGATGCCTTCCAAGCCAGGCATTTTGAAGGAGGAACCTTTGCAGGATCTAAAGAGGATTCTTCAAGAATTAACAAGCTCAGACAGTGACATTTCCTCTGTGGATCTTGGCAAGAATGACAGTGGTGGTGGGAGAAAATCACCTTTAACAACCACGAGGAACACAGTGTAAGAGTAATAGACTGTTATTTCTGTTGTGTGCTGTGTATCTTTATTGCCTTCTAAAACTAGGATCTTCCGGAGCAGTATAGGATGGCTTTTTTGCAAGAAATTTGGGTTTAGGCATCAGCTTGAGATACCTGAAAGCTCTCAAAAGCTTCTATTGTTTGCCAGGTTCCTCAGATGCTTTAGGTAGCAGGAAAATGGAAGGTGACTACACCATTGTCATGGTTTAACCCCAAGC
>KL282334.1:0-21908 GCA_000699545.1 Podiceps cristatus
GGTGTTGGTTGTTTGTGTGAGGGTTTGTTTGTGTGTGGGGGGGTTGACGTTTTGGGTTTTTTGAATCTGGCTCTGACTCGGTCGTGTTTTATTAAAATTATTTGGGTGGCATTTCTGTTGCATGCTTTCCGTTGTGGAAAAACAAATCAAAACCCACTTATCACATGAATCATTGTTAAAGTCAGCAGTAGTCCTCTGTGTAAAATCTGCCAGTAAAAGCCGGGAGGATGGGGATTAAACCTGGAGCACATTAAATTAGTTCCAGTCTATCCCGAGCAGGCTCTGCATTGCTTGCTTAGGCAGGCAAAACGGAAACAGGCAGTTTATAACAAGGCTGGTTTAAAAACTGTGGGGTTCATTTGAAAAAGATTTATATCCCCCACTTATATAAACATTACAAATGTGGGCTGCAAGCAGGAGGCAAATCTTTATCGAAATCTCTTTAAGAGCTTTTCCATTGTGAATAAAATGGACAGCATGTACTCTTGTTTGAAGATTCGCCAATATTTATACAATAATCTTTTCTCAATGCTCTGACTAATTAAAATACGGCTCGGGGTAGAAGAGCGAGACCACCAACCGGTAATTTGTTGGGATCTGACAAAAGTGGCAATGACTGAGGTGGCGGAGGGAAATTATTTGGAGGCAGGAGAAAAGATTGTCCTGAGGCTGGTTTAGGTCTTCTGTAGTGGTTATTAAAATAGAAAAGAAAAAAAAAAAATGTTAAAGAGAAAACAACCATGTCTAGATTTGTCCCCACCTACCCCCTGCCCTGGTGGATGCTGCCGTTCTTAAACAGTAGCATGGAAATTTTGTGGGTTTTGTGATCTTTGCTAGGGAAAAAAAGTTTTGCTGCAGCACTGTCTGCTGGGAAGGTCGGAATGTTTGCTCCAGAAAAATGAAAAGTAGTCTGGGATGTGAGGGTCCCAGCCGACGGCTGGAGTAGCTACTCTCATTGTAACATTTGGGGGTAACTTAATTGTGATGATGTTATTTTGAAAGTTTACTTTTAGAAGGATTAAATATACATTAGTGTGGTAAAAATTCTATTTTTATTGTTAATATTAACACACAATTTTATTTCTAGCTGTTGCAGTACCATTTTACTTTGTTTATTTAGGGTACATGTTATAAGAGTTGTCCGGATCCTGGATTTAACAGAAAGTGCTTCTCATATTTCATTTTGATGTTAATAAACAGTGTCTAAAAGAGCTTTGTAATACCATTCTGCCTTCCAAAATAAGATGTAAGTCTCAGATAAATGACTTGAAGTATTTTGTGAGTTGTAACATAGAACCAAGATCCTCTGGATTCTCATTCAAACTATGGTTTCTCATACCTCTTCTTTTTTGCTGCCGTGGTGTCTCCATGCGGAATATCACTTATGCCCCAAACGTCTGATTTTCATGTCCTGAGAGCTTTCTGTGCTTTGGGGGGGGTGTGTGTGTGTGAAGAATTTTCTAGTAGCTGCCAAAAAATAAATTAGTATTTTTCTGGTGTTACAGTGGTACGTGTGTACACTGCAGTAGAAGCCATGTAAGGTAGAGGTTGGAAGCACTCCAACCCTAAGGTGTGGGGAGCCAGATAAAGAATAGAAATTATATCAAAGTGCTACATTTTCTCTCTTGCAAGAGTTTTGCGCAATAGAGTCTGCGAGGCAGATGGATATACCCATCCTGGCTCTTGAAAAAGAGCCCAGTTAATACTGAGCTCCATCCCGTGACAGCTTGACGGCTATTGATAAGCCAAAGAGGCTGGAGCGGGCTCAGACCGCACCTCTGCTGCGTCAGCGTACGACTGGCAGGATACGTAAGGGCTGCAAAGGGAATTATTTGCCGCACTGAACGTTATACCTGGGACTCCACCAGACTATGGGAGCACCTGACTGAATGCTTGGTAGCATGAGGAAGAGACCATTGCTGGCAGGCAGAGAACAAGCTGGAAGCTCCCAGTCAGGCGGGGAGGTGAGCGTGGGCCTCGAGTCTCAGTCTGGTGCCTGACCGCTGGGCCGTGCACCCTTACTGTCCTACCAAAAAGCATGACAGGGAGCTAGAAAAAGATCTTGGTGTACCTTACTGTCCAGCATATACAACTAAAGTTGAGCAGGTGGTGCTGTTTGGGTTTTGATTTTTGGTTGGTTTTTGGTTTAATTTTTTTTTAACATTGCACATACAACCCACCTTTTTTTCACCTGTTACCGAAATCTGAATTGCAAGTGTTATAACTCAACACATTTTGGTATTCTCCTGGAATAATTAAAAAAATAGTATGAAGGTAGTGTAGGACACGTCTGGGCTTATCTTTAAGGCTGTTTTGTTTGATTTTTTTTTTTTTTCCCCTAGTTAAAATGGCATGGAATATACATTTCCCCAGATCTTCAGAGTGAAACTTGAACGTAGGAAATCCTTTCTACATGAAGCAATTAAGAAATGTATATGAAAGTAACTGAAAACTTCTGAAGTCCTTAAATGTTTGGAATGACATGGATGATTTAAGTGCTTGTAGATATTGGGACCAGATGTCCTGTGCTCCAGTCGGCTCCCTTTGCACAAATGTGATATCATGAGGGGTAGTTATGCTGACTCAGGCGTTCGGCTGAGTGGGAGGGAAATCCCAGGGGGACAGAAAGACGGGCTTGTTTTTCTAGTTGTAGCTCGTGCCGGACAAACGGGCAGGGAGGAGTTGTGGCAGGAGCAATCTCTGGCAGCCAAGATGCCCTCACATGGCCCTTGCAGCTGGTGGTGGGAGAGCAGCTCGACGTCTTCCCTGTCCAGGGCAAGGAGCCAGCTGCAGATCCCCCTCCAGTGCCACCCGGCACAGCACGGCCCCGCAGGGGCACAAGGGCAAGCGCTGAAAGGAGACAAAAGAGGGGAGGACTTGCTGCGTGCTAGCCACGGGAAGGGCATGTGGGCCACGGGGCATGGAGTATCATACTGACAAGCAGGTGTTGGGTAGACTTTCTAGGAACCGGCGTCCTAAAAAGTCATATACTCGTGCACAGGCGTGTCCAACCTGGGCTGTGCAGTCTGTGCAACACCGCACGTGAGTACTAGCGTTGGGGATTCCTGCTTAGTTAAGGAGCTGAAGGAGCAGCTTGTAGGCAGTCACGTTAAACTGTGCTGGAAAAGAGAACTGTTAGCTTCTAGAGCAGGAAAAGATTTCCAGGATGGGATGAGAAGATTAAAAGAATGAGATTTCAGAAGTTTTTTTACAGTAGCATTGTCGCTGTGGAAAAATTATTGCTGTTTTGCCTATGCCCAAATTTCACTTGCTGTTTTATATTAGATGTATGATCAGTAGCCATTGTGGCTGCTGTTCTTGCACATTTATAGGGGAAAAAATCATACATCCTTTACTTCGAAGTATCACTGCCATTTCTGCCATCTGCTGCTCTCCAAAAGATGATAACATGATTAGTTTTTAATGGTGGTGGAAAACTGGACAGGAAAATTAAGATTTTAACCCGATACATTTCATAGGATGAAATTAGATGTACTTACATACTTAGGCTTCTTTTATTCTCCCTAGCCTGAAAAGGGGAAGGAAAGTGTTCTTCCTTATGCAAATCATGCCACAGCGAGCATCCTCCAGTGAAGGTGTCCTGTCAATGTAAGATTCCTTCCACACACAAAAATGGATGAGGGGCTCATAAGTTACAAGCTTACTTATGCGTGTGACATCTGCCTTTAATCACTATGAAAGCTTGAATCCTGTTTAAAGCATGGAGAGCCTTGTACAAGGGCTAGAAATGTCAGTACTCTATTGTGATAACATTTACTGTACTGATTAACAGCCATGGTGCTCTGCCGCGGACCGATAATCTGCCTTTGCATGTCTTTGTGTTGCCGCTCTGTCTCCTTCCTGTGGTTCCAGCCGGGACTGTGGGCAGAGCAGTGGGATCTTCTCCTGTGCAAACCTCCCATGTCCATATATTTTTGCTTTGTGGTTTATGTCATATATTATGTCTTTGTCTATCTGCATACCGAGGTATAAAATATTTTAAAGACAATGTAAGATATTTCAGTGTTGGCTACTGCTTAAATTTCTATCTGTAAAATGTAGTAACGTGATCCAGCATCTAGTCTCGTATGGACATCTCATGCAAGTTGCCGTTTTAAATGGCTTTCAAGTTTCTTGACAATAGGAGTTTCAATTCCTAGTAATTTGGTAAATTCCAACAGTTTTTGGCGGGTATGTTTATCTTAGTGGTAGATTTTTGCTAAGTTTCCTAGCATTTTTAAGAAAAGGGACAGAAGAAAAAGGATGTGGAAAGAGAATGCTGCTTTGCTCAGATCTACATCCATTGCCACTGAAATTGTCAACAAAAAGTTGGATCCCAGGTATAGTGTGAAATAGGGTATATTTTAGCCAAGTAGTACCCTTATCAGCATATTTTGTGTAATAGTGTAGTCTCTAAGCATCACTAAAAGCATTCAGGTATATATTTGGCCATCACGTAGTTGCAAACGTGATTTGTATGATGCTTTGGTGCAAACTGGCATTGGTACTTGTGGCAATGTATGATAGGTGTCCTGAGTGGCTGTTGGTATCAAATTTCTAGGGGCCCAAGTTGACTGGATTTGTTTAAAAAAGTTTGATGGTAAGGTAACACACTTACACACAAAAAAGCCAACAACAATAAGAAAACAAATTTCTTTCAAATGAAACGAAACAGTCGTGTGGGCTCCAAACTCCTTTTGGTTTTCACCTGTTAGGAGCAGGCTTGTTTTCCCATATTGCCCGGGTCCCAGGCCATCTCATTTTTGGTACCAGTGGCCACCATGGACTGACCCATCACCAAAAGTCTGGAGGTTTCTCTGCAACATCTGTCACTAGGATGGCGTAAGAGGGAAGGATGATACAAAAGGCTGAGAGAGGAGCCTCAGAGGGCAAGGATTTGGAAGAAAAGGCACAAGATGGGGTTATTTTGACTGTCAAAGTCTCCTTTTATAACTTATTGCTGTGTGCCAGCCCTCACAGCACATCCAGTATTTCAGTACATATTACCTTCATCCTTTCTGCTATTTTAAATTATTTTTCCCTCACAGTTCATAATTCTTTTCACTGCCATTAGGTGCTGTGCCAAAGGGGTTATGGTTTTATTCACTAGATGGTTTTTATGCATACTGTTTTATTGTGTGAGACCACCGAGTTTGTGCCTTCTGATTGTTTTCTGTCCTTTCACCCTCCAAAGTCTTTCTTAAATATGCACGCCACTGAGAGGATCTCCACTGACTTGAGAATTGGAAGAATCATAATTTCAGCTTCCCCTAATTCTCCTGTGCCTTTCTTGACTAGATTCAAGAGCTGTCTCCTACTCTGAAATTTTCTTCTGCCTGAAGAGACACACATTAACTGTTATTCTTCCTTTGATAATCCCATGGTCTCTCACTCTGAAGAAATTTAGTTGTTTTGTAACTCTCTGCAACGTTATCTCTGGTTTTCCGCAGCTGCTTAGAAATGTGAACACTGAAAATTGGCACGATATATCAGAATTAATCCCGACAGTGCCACATACTGTAATAAACCTGCTTCTCTACTTCTTTCCCTTGGATACTGTATTTTGTAGTTATATTGGTCCTTTTGCTGTGGCTTTGAGGTAAATACGTCCATTCTGGATTGGATCAAAAACGTAGCTGAGCTAGTTTGCTTTTTCTAACCGTACTCAAAAGCAGCTGCCTACAGAAGATTAAGAGAAGACTAGATTATGTGATACTCTCCCAGTTCCGACCATTTTGAGTTCTGGAACAGATGTGGTTTCTGTGTATTTACTAATATTTTATGGAAATTTTTTCCCCTGTGAGTTTTCCTATCATCTTTGTGAACCCATGTAAGAATTTAGCAGCACAACAACCTTTGGCAAGGAGTTCCACATCTGAGCAAATTGCATGAAGAACTACCTCCATCTGATTTGCTTTTTAAACTGGCTCTTACCAGCTTTGTTTATTGCCCCTTAGTTCTTGTGTTGGGACAGAGAGTGAGCAGTCAATCCCTATGTGCCTTCTCTAGTCCACTTGGGATTTTTTAGACCTTTTGTCCCCTCTGGGTCACCTGTTTTTCAAACCCGAAGGGTTATAGCTAGTGATCTAAGCAGGGATTCACATCCTTCCCTTTGTCCAGAGCATCTCTCAATACTTTTTCAGTAACCATCTCCCAGGATAGAATCCCCTCCTTCTGCAGATATGGTCTGCACTATTGAATGACTGTCAGTTGTACTACATTTTGCTTGATTTATACCCCTTTTATTTGTTGTTTGTCCCTGTGGATTCTTATCCTTTGCTTTGTAGTGACTGAACGCTCTCCCATTGTTCTCCTCAAAGCCAATGTAAGTTTTAACCTCCTCAGATACTATGTTATCCCCATGCCCTTTTCTCAGTATTGAACCCCTACCATCTTCTGACAGTTTTCCCAATATTTCAAGCCTTACAAAAACAACCAACTTCAAAAAACCACACACACAAAAACCTGACATTTGTAGCACTAAGATCTTTCTCTGATACATGTTTTATCTGGACTGTACCTGTACTGCTTTTTCATTCTCATGACAGTTTTTGCCATGCTGATTCATGTTTATACTGAGCACGTCTGTAGAAGGCATCACAGCTAAAAGCTTTTGATTGAGTAGGTTGGAAGTACTCCCTTTTTAACTTGCTGATGAGTCTCTTATGTCAGACATGCAATGATTTAACTAAAATTGTCCTTATCCTTGCAGAGCTTTGTCTAATAAAATCCAGACTTACTAAATATCCTTTTTTCAGTATCCTGTTGCTGCTGAGCCCCCATGAACCCATTAAAATATCTTAACACAGCTGTACACTTAGATGGTTTCCAAAGAGAGGGGGAAAGACTGGACTGCCTGATGCAATGATACATCGCCAGACAGCATAACTCACTGGGATGAGGTGCTTTCTCTACTGTGGAAGATTAGGTATCAGTGGGTTTATTAAAAGCTTTTTGTGATGGCATTTAAATTTTCTCAGTGTGTATGTATAAGTCTTGCAGTTCTGACACAGTACCTGAATCTGCCTCTTGTAACACAAGAAAGAAAAATAACTGAAAAAGTTGCAAGATGATTGAAAACAGGAAATTGCTGTCAAACAACTGGTGCTAAGAGGAAATCTTAATTATGCTGTTCAAAATATAATTTCTTTTTATCTCTCAAGGAAGTTAGGTTAAATTAAAATACTGGAATACACTACTTTGGCTATGGGTTATAGGTGGAATACAATTGCTTAGGTCATGATCAAGGGCTAGGAAGTTATTGACTGAAAAACCTGTCCTGGGCTTTGCTTTTGTTCTGTTTTTAGAAATGATAGGGCTCAAACAGCTTGTTTTAAATATTTGTGTTGTTATCACATAGTAGCTGTTAAGTGTCGATTGTGTGTTGTTGGAATTATGCAAGACACATGTTAAAACCAAAAAATAATCTCCGACCAGAAGAGCTTACAAGTGTTGTGGGTTTTTTTAAAGCTTTATGTTGTAAGTTAATTTTTCTTGCCTTTGAGTCATCATTGTGTTTTGCAGTAAGTGCTAACATCCTGGACAGATATGCAGCAGGTATAAATTGGCAAAGGACTGTTGATGTCTGTAATGTTGACTGATAGACACCAATTAAGAGTCTGGCTGCATGACAGTGTATTGAAGAAGTCATCCAAAGAGCAGGTGATTATTTATATAATTTTCTTTTATATCTCTTGGCAAACTTAAACTCTAGTTCATGTAGGCTTCAAGCCAGTGCTGTTGCATAAGGAAGCGGTCCAATCCTTGGCCTTCATGCCTAGTGTGAGTGTTTCTGTGGCCAAGCAGTAAACTTGAGCAGAGAACCAGTAAAACAGTTTTTTTTCATGCACAGTCGCAGAAACACTTCAGCAGGCACAGAAAGAAGAGGCTGCTGTAGTGAGCAGAAGGCAAGAATGAAGGCCAATTGGGAGACTGTGCTCGTAGGATGAATGTGAATCTGTGTCTTTGATAACGTAAGCCAGGTTAAAAAAAAAGCTTTTAAAAGGCTTACTCATTTTCTTTTATTAATTTTTTATTTATTTACATTAGAATTTTAAGACTGTCTACAAGGGCTGCCTGGAAATTGTGTCTGCAGTTTTGAGGATATAGTTCCTGAGGCAATGCTCAGAGTGGGTGATAAATGCAGAAAAGGGGACAGGAGATAGAATTGGCTCCGTAGGGATATTTCATTAAAGGCAGAGGAGTCATTAAGAGTAATGACAGGGGAGACAGGTCCTAGATGCTTTTACTGTTTCCTGTGTCTCTCACTAGCAGTTTAGTTCTCCGCTCTTTTCTTTGTATGTGTATTCTTGGTGGGTTTCTGTATCGTCTATCAAGTGAATAGAGAGATACTGCCATTAAAGAGAGGAAGATGCAAGTCTCTTGGTACTGACAGGGGCAAGTCATAAACCTGTTTTAGTCCCCAACAAAAGGCAATGTGATCTTTCTCCTTATCATTAATGACTTGTGCTTTTTTTTACTGGAAGCAGCCATTTACTGCCAGCATCTCACACTTCCACTCTCAAGCTGCTGTGAGTTCGCTGGATGCTTCATCTGCTTTCCCCTAAGGCTAAAGTTTGCTCCTTCCCCCTGCAAGGCGAGACTCTGTCAGCCCTTCCCCGCTGGAAACCTAAGTTTGAGACTAAAACTTTTCTGGCAACCATACTCTTTTCCTGCAAAAGGAAATGTACAGATGGTAGACTTCAGTTATCAAAATTATTTCATCCTCTTCTTAGACTGTCTGAATAATTGGATGCTATATACTTGGACGCCGACAAATTCAGGAGTTTCCTAATGGTGAGAGTGTAATACTTCGAAGACCTTTATTTCTTGTGTTGTGTTTTGAGTCGGTTATTCTTCAGTCATACCCTACAAATATGTAAAGAGAAGACAAAAAGAAGGTGCATTTTTATCAAAATCTGCCCCAAGTCAAGAATTATAATGGTTTTTAGAACTTCTTATGGAAAAACATAATTTGCAGGGTAAGATCATACTTACTGATCCCTAGTCACCTGCAGGTCATTTAATGAAAACTAAATACATGATATGATTGTTTTGCTGGGAGTAGGGAGTACAGACGTCTTCTCACCCATATGGAAATTACATGCAGTCAGTCTCAAATCTCAGGTGGCCAAACCGTGTAAAACAGCGAGTAACAGAACTGCAGCGTTTGATTTATGGGCAGCTGAGCACGGCAGGCAGCTGAGGCTCCTCCTTAGCTTGGCAGTGCCCCTTATTTTCATGAAGATGATTGCTGCTGCAAAGATCTGTTGCCATCGAAGGATCTGAGCTGGTTTTGCTTACCCATGAGGTCCTCCCTTGGTGCCGTTGTCACTTTTGGCAGCTAGAATATTCTGCCTTCGTCTGCATAGTGGGGAAGCTGATAAGCTGCATGGCAAAATCACAAAACGTCAAACCCAGGTAAAGCATGACAAATCAAATAGAGTACCATTGGAAAGCTGCTTGTCCTACAACTCGTGAACCTTCTTTTCTCACCTAAGTTACCAATAAAAGGAGCTTCTGTTATATAGAGCAGTCCAGGAGCATGGGGCAGCAAATGACCCAAGGGTTTGTGAGTTGCCATTGATTCTTCTGCTGCTCTTACCTGCAGCTGGGTTTTGGGGTTGGTTTTTAGTTTTGTTTTTCCCCAATAAAATTCCTCACTATTGCAAAGCTGTATGGCTCCCATTCTGAAAATTTCTGTTAACTCATGCAGCCTCTGAAGGAATTAAACATGTTTTGCTTCCTAAACGGAAAGCCACTAGAATATTTACATAGTGAAGTAGTCTCTTAAGATTTATCTCCTCCTTCCTCCTGGATTTTAAAAGAAAATAAATTCCACTTGCTTTAAGTTGATTTTTGCTTTCATATTTTTAATGATGTGTTGAGGACAGTGGGTTGGATTAGAATGCTCACTTCTATTCTCAATTTTGTCAGGGACACGTGTTAATTCAAGTAAACTCTCACCCTCCTCTTCTTTTCCTCCTCAGTGCACTCTCTTTTCTATTGTGTAAAAGATGTCTAATGGTACATCTGGCTTTAGATTCTTACCAGTTTATTTAATACTGAAGATAATGCCTTTCACAGAAATGCAAAACATTTTTCCTTGGGTTTATTACACTTCCTCTTAATTCCTGTAGATCCTTTAAATCATATTTTCAATGTCACTTTTGAATCATGATATCATGTTCAGTGTTTAAAAACTGAAGAAATGATTTTGCACTTTCTTCACTATCTTCCTATCTGCCAAAACATGGGCCTTTTTCAAAAATTGGCAATTTGACATCAGTTCATTTACCCTTAGGGATAGTAAATTATTACATAGCTTAAGTTATAAAAATAAATAACTAAGTAGGGTGGAGGAAAGAGGTGGAGAACAACAAAAATCTATCACAGTCTCTCTCTGGATTCTGAAGAATATATGATTATAGCATTAAAATGTCCAAACTATGCAACCGAGCAGAAGGCGTTAGAGCTTGAGCCTTAGCTGGCTCTGCATTAAGCAGCGTTAATGTTTTTATACAGCCTTTGGAAAGCTCAGAATTGACCTGTTTTTGTTATTTTTATTGGCTCCCTTGATGATAGACAAATGGGGCTAACCTGAGGCCAACATAACCAGCAGGAAATTTGGGTCATGGGTAGTTACATTTTTAAAACTTGTGTTTTAGGGTTGTTCGTTCAGTGTAATTGATTGATTGTTAGGCGGTGCAGGGAGCCCCTAAATCATCAGAGGTGGCCAGATAATGACAATCTGCCAGTGGATTTTGTTTGAGGCAAATTTCCCAGCTCCCTGTGGAGCTGTGCAAGTCCCTTTTTTTTTTTTTTCCATGCACGCTCCAGTCCAACTGGCCTGTTTGGACAAAATAGCCTCTGAAACTTGGCAGTTCCGTTTGAAGTCCTCTGCAGTGCCATTTCCCAAGAGATAAGGGAAAAACATTCCAGAGAAGTTCATACCCCAGAAAGACCCTACGTGCATTCTGAAGTTAACGGTTTATTATAGCTCTTTAATTTTTTTTTTTCTCTTTCAT
This sequence comes from Podiceps cristatus, assembly GCA_000699545.1. Classification (NCBI taxonomy): domain Eukaryota; kingdom Metazoa; phylum Chordata; class Aves; order Podicipediformes; family Podicipedidae; genus Podiceps; species Podiceps cristatus. Next base: position 11,028 of record KL282334.1, read on the forward strand.
TTTTACTTTGAAGATAAGAGGTGGCAATAGTTGCTTTAAGTTGTTGAGTTTTAGCCCGCCCTACAGTAAATCATCCTGGAAGTTTAGACCAATTTTTTTTTTTTTAATCATGCAAGTTTGAAATTTTGCAAGAGATGCTGTACACGTGTACTTTCAGGAGCTACTGTCCGCAAGCAGGAGCTGTTGACCCTACTGTTTTGTCCACCCTGTGCATCCTCAGTGCTCCGTCCATTTGGATAATTTGCACATGCCAAATAGAGCTTTTTCAAGAACTCATCTTTGCTGCCGTAGGAACATGCTGTGAGATACCTAGAGATGGGGTGAAGTACGGAGTTTTTGACGGGAGGAGGGAATAGATGATGTGCCAGGAGATGGTAGATGACGTTCAATAATAGGTGGCATAGGGCTTGCCTCTCCTTAAAAGTGAATTTAGATTAATAGAGATGGAAGTTTGTCATGTAGGTTAATCTTGAGTTCTTAGATTTTTAGGACTGATTAGGCTTCTGTTCATTGTGGGTACCTTCTTCCTGGGAGCTGCATACCTCTGAGTTCCTTGAAGTTTTGTCTTTTTCCATTTTAGGATCTGGATGATCTGACACTTATTGCACTGGCGTAAGGATGAGAATTTGTTTGTGTCACTTTTTAAGAAGAGAGCGGGTAATACTGAACTGAGGCAGGGCTGAGTTGAAATTTGGGAACCAACAGCCTTGTCCTGAGGGTGGCCCAGCTGTACAGCGTGTGCCAGACCAGCGCCAAACACCATAGATCTGCTTCCCAGGCGGAGCAGTGCCTGGACTTGCCATGCATGTGATTGAACACTCCCTGCCCAAACACACACAGGGTGCCAACCCCTCCCGGGTTTCTAAATGTTCCTTTTGGCTCCCACATGCTATTACCACTGTAGCTTTGTAATTTACTGCTTCAAGTCCACAGTTGCACTTACTGTTAGCCTTAGCATGTGGGTAGTTAAAAATTCTTCTCTAAGGTATGTATTCGAATAGAAACATAACATCTGACCACATTAAAGCTCCTTGAAAGATGTGTCCATGGCAAAACTTATATGTCAGGAGCAGGGTGGAGGCCAAAGTCTGCAGAAGTGTTGTTTCCTATAGCACAGGCAGGAAAAAAGTTTCTTGAGAGCTCGAGTAATTTGTGCTTTCTTTATGATCGAGATCTGTAGTGGATCGGTGTAGGTATAAAAATTACAGTTTATGAGATGCTTGTTAGTGTTTTTGAGATCGTCAAAGAAAAACTAAAACAAAGTACAGCCAAAACCAGGACCCCCTGGACTGTTGTATGGATTACACCAGGAGACAAAACTTTCAGTTTCCATGTTCCTACAGTAGACACTGAAATCCCTGCCCAGGTTTCAGAAAAAACTACTCAGTTGTGTCAGATGAGCTCAGAACTAAATTAATGCAGTTAAAAGCAGTGATAGACCTAATTGCATGATTTTCTTGTTGTATAAACCTGTGTCTCTTTCTGATTTGTTTGTTTTGTATTTTATTTACTCATTGTGAATCTATTTAAAGGGTATGTTATTGGCTGTGGTGCCTATTTACCATGACGGGTCTGTTTGAAGTTACTGTAGTAACAACCAAGAAAAAATGTTTGCAGACTTGACTCTTTGGGTTGTAAGAGATTCAGTGTTTTGCTGTACACTATGAATTGATCCACAGGTTTTCATGGGAAGCTGTTTGGGGATCACAGGGCAAGGGGCAGGGTACTGGTGTTGCAGGAGACCTCTTGGATGGATCCGAGCGATCGCTGCCACCAAGAGAGGAAGGCTGTTCTCTCCTCCCACCCCTCCCTCCCCGCGCAGGAACAGCGTGCTTCTCCTGCTTGCCTTGCACTGGCCCCACTTCTCACCTGGTCCCACTGCTGAGCTGCAAACTAACCCGCAGCAGAAAACTAGTGTGTGGACATTTCATACACAGGGGTGTGTGCACAACGAGGGTGGCGGTTTCCCGGTACAATTACTCGCTCTGCTGTCCTGAGTGGCAGAGACCCTCATGGTGGATCTAAACCCCAGCCCTGGCGTTACATGGTGTGGATGTCAGCATGGCGTTTCAGGGGATTCATGTTTGAAGTCTCCTTTTTACAATCATGACAAAGCTGTACGGACACCTCTCCCACAGAGATGAGAAGCAAGTGTGATTCCAGCTACTGAGGACCTAGGACATCCCAGCATACTCTGTTTTCTCCTCTGTCATGGTTTAACCCCAGTTGGGAACTAAGCACCACACAGCGGCTCACTCACTCCACCCTCAGTGGGATGGGGGAGAGAATGGAAAAAAGAAACAACTTGTGGGTTGAGATAAAGACAGTTTAATAGGACAGCAAAGGAAGAGAGAGTAATAATAATAAAAGAATATACAAGACAACTGATGCACAATGCAATTACTCACAATCCACTGACCAATGCCCAGCCCGGCCCCCAGCAGCGATCCCTCCCCAGCCACCTCCCCCAGTTTATATACTGAGCATGACGTCGTCATATGGTATGGAATATCCCTCTGCCCAGCATGGGTCAGCTGTCCCAGCTGTGCCCCCTCCCAGATTCTCTCCTGCACCTCCTCGCTGGTGGAGCCTGGGAAACTGAAAAGTCCTTGGCTTAGTAGAAGCACTACTTAGCAACAACTAAACATCATTGTGTTATCAACATCATTCTCATACTGAACCCAAACCACAGCACTATACCAGCTACTAGGCAGAAAATCAACTCTATTCCAGCCAAACCCAGCACATCTTCATTTTTTCTGCCAGCCTTCCTCCCCTCCTACACATTATCACCATCTTTCAGCCACACAGTCACGTACTTCTCTCTACTGCTACATGGCCTTTGCCATGCTCACCTCACAGCATGGATGTGCTGTGGGAATGAGCCTGACCTGCCTAGCAAAGAAGGCTGTTTCGGTGTGGAAGACCCGTTACATGGCTTGAGAAGCTGGTGAGTGTGCTGTGAAGGAGGCAGAGGGAGAAGAGGGTCAGGGCACACGCCAGGCCGGTGGTTGCTGCCCCGTCCTTGCTCCTGTCATAGAACTGTTCTAGGAAACCACACTGGTCATTTAAACTGTGTGCTTCACGGGTGGTTCCCTCTGTTTCTAACGTTCTGGGTTTCTGACCTGAAAGCACAGGGTCAGCTTTGCGGATGTGCTGAGAGCTTGCCATAGCAACTGAAGTCTATGGGAGCTTTGAACATCCTGCTCAAGTACAGAATCAGGCCCAAAATTTAGAGGAAGCGTTCAACCTTGTGCTTTGTACCTTTTCTACCCATATTGCAGAGACTGATGCTTCTGTCCTCTCATCGTACTGGTACATGGAGAAGATCTAATCATTTGCGAGTGTTAAGATGCTGCTATCATGCATCCCTAGGAAAACAATTGTAGGAAACAAATACATTTACTGTCTGAACTGCAAATAAGTCACAGGACCATGTGCTGGCAAATGAGAATGCAAATATTGAACAATGTTTCATTAAATGAGCTCTGCTATTATGAGAAATGATAACTTGCAGATGCAGGCAGGAGTATGTCTGATGCTAACTGATAAGTACTGTGGGGGCAATCTGACACACTCTTCCTTCCCTTTTTCAGACTATTGGTGAGTCGGAAATGCCCACTGTTTTGAACCAGTTACTGCCAATGATCAAGTCTCACAATGAGAGGATGAAAGATGATTATACCTGCGAGGACTTCCTTGTCTTGCTGGTATACATGTATTCTGTGGTTGGAGAAATCAAAAGTGGAAAAGAGCTGGACACAGCTGAAGAAGAGGTGAAAAAGGCCCTAGCCAAGGCCATTTGTGATGAGCCAGAGCCATCTCCTTTGTTGCAGAAAATAACAGGTAAGATTCTGCTTGTGTGGTGAGAAATTGGATGGCAGGGAATGCGGGAACTGAGAGAAACATATAAAAGTGTCTTGACTTGTCTGTGGTGCTGAGGCTACATGAGTAAGCACAAGGATTTCCTGTAGATTTGTTCCACCTCCCATGTTCGTATATGCCAAATGCTGACAGGCTGTCCTTGAAGAGTGCTGAGTCTGATGAAAGCTCTACAAGTTGTTCTTTTTGTTAAAGGTTGGCTAAGATTGTGTGTTTTCATAAGGTAATCTTTTCCACAATTTCTTTTATTGATCAGTGTAAAGTTGACCCTGGGAAGTCAGAATTAATTTTGGAAACATATTCAGTGAACCACAGTTGTTTTGTGAATACGAGGAGCTGGCCCGTCTGGCATAAAAGAAGAAATGTGTCTAAAACCAACATTGAGCTTTTTGCTGAAATGACATGAACATTAGCCTTTAAAAATAGCACATTAAGCCTTTTTTTTTTTTTTTTTTTTTTAGATGAGCAGTCATAGAGTAGGAAAGCCCTAAAACCTCTTGTTGCCATTGTCATATTTTAGGAAAAAAAAAAAGTTAAAAACATTCATTAAAATGAATGAACTATGGCTTGAGGGTTCCATACCTGAATGGCAGAAGGGATCTCACTTCCTGCTGTCAGTTTTCACAATATTTACTAATAGTGAGACGGTCGTTGACTAGGTCCTCTTTGAGGTAGGGAGCATATGAACATAAATGAAGATGTTGTGAGGAGCTTACAGTTGAAAGCCTTTGCCAAGAACGGGCCTAAGTGGGGAGTCTGAGGGGAAGTGGAATAATATTGCTGTTGGTTATTCTAGTACTATTCCTTGTGGATGCTTTTACTTCAATATCCAGGTGTGGTCTGACCAGTCTGCTGTTGCTTTCAGTGTAAAATACTGTAATGGTTAAAAGACTCTTACTGTAGGAATGGATGTGGTCATTTACATTTGCGGTATGCAAATAGCTTATTTTAATACTCCTGGCCATGGTGCCCTCAGTGTTCCAGGCTTCTTGTAGACTTTTGCTCTCCTGTTTTTCAGTATGTACTGCAGATCTTGTCCACTATATGGTATTTCCGTCACAAATTCAGTGGTGTCTTCTACTGGATGCAATACAGTCATTTCTAAACCTCCATTTTCATGTTTTGCCTTTTCTCCTATGATTGCCAGTGTTTTGAGTCACAATTTTACCAGTTTCTCTTCGTTGTGCCTAACGTAACTATGGGAAGATTTGAAGTCTCTAAAACTTCAGTGAAGTACCAAAGAGAAGCTGCATATTTGCGTACATAGATACTTCTCTGGTTGCTCTCTATGCTCTTAGGTTATGTAGTTGCAAGCACAGATGGAGATCAAAATAGATGTTTTGATTGTCTTATATTCCATAACCTGTCAGTAATTCCATAGTTTTTGCAAAATACTTGGATGCTTGATTTACAGCATGCATGTTTCGTGAGTGAAAGTGGTCATCTGGATGTCTGCTCTCAACTTCTGGGCAATTGAACAGGTGAATGAATCTTTCAGCTCCAAGATTCTTTAGTTTGTGAAATAAAATTATTTCTGTCTTTTTATATAGTGGGTGGACTATTAGAAGCATGGTGGGTGATGAAGTACAGCATTCATCTCCTTAGGCATAAGTATTCACGCTGGTATGTGGGGCATCCGACTATGAAAAAGAGAAAGCCTTGACACTGTGCAAGGACTGTTCAGCAACAGCCAAAACATTCGTGTGTTACCAAGGTGGGTTTAGCCACAAATCTGTAACACAGCACCATGCAAGCTGCTGTGAAGAAAGTTAACTCCATCCCAGCCAGACCCAGTACAGGTAGTTTTACCTCATTATTACGTGATGAAGTTAATTGCATTACACAAAGTCAGAGTCCTTACATCCTTCTGTTTCTGTGTCTATGTGCTTTCTGAACAAGTGTGTGATAGCATTTCCCCTTGCTTGTATACTTTTTTGGGTTATCAGCATTTTTTGGTTTTACCTCTTATTTAGAATGACAGTTCTTTTGACTTAATCATGAAAGAGGAAAAAAATCGGTAAAACTTACTGTCATAGCCAAAAATAAGGATTGTCTTGGGAAGAAAGTGTAAAATACAATTTCTAGGAGTGCCCCTTAGCTAGTTTTCAAGCCTTTATTCATCCAACAGATTGCTTTCTCAGCAGTAGTGGAATTTGCTGAATTTGTAATTTGCTATATTTGCAGTGCAGTTGAATTGGGAAGACTGCGAAAACATGAGCAGCCTTAGACCTACTCTTCCTTGGCCTGTGTTTTGCTAGGCCTGTGTTCTGCATCCTGCTTCCCTCTGAACCTTGGGTGCCTTGCTTGCTGCTTGAGAGGCAAAGCAAGTCAGAGCACCCAAAGGCTTTCTTTCAAAGGCAGAGCAGGAGGACTTCCTTTGTAGCAGGGCTGGCAGTCGGGGAGTAGATGGCAACGCCGGTTTCCCCTTTGGGTACAATAGTGGATATAATGCTGAGACATATTCTGCTTCCAGCAGGACGTGCTGTGAACTACAGACTGGCTATTCCTTTTAGCAGGTACAGGTTGGCCTGTTTTCACAAGGTCATCAGCTCTGCAAGCGAGCAACAGCCACGGGTCTGGACTTGTTGTGGTCCAGACCTACAGCATTCTGCCCTCATTTTACTTTAAGTCAGAAACAAGAGAAAACCTTTTTTGCTCTTAAGTGGCCAAAGTTAATTAGACTAAAATGAATTTGAACAATTTTTGGAATCTTTCATTTATGATGAGAACAAATCAAATGTTCACAGTCTTTTATTTTCAGCTTCCATCAAGGCAAGCGATAGGAAGAATGTTAAATTCGATGTGTCAGGAAAGAAAACTAAGCCAGTTACTGGGTGGGTTCAAGACATCGCCGTTGGCTCACTGCTCACCTCCAGGTCCCCATGTGGGACCCGAGTTCCTGAATATGCAATACCCATTCTGCAGTAAATCTGCTCGAAGTAGTTTAACCTGCAGAGCTGCAGGTTGAAGTTTCAAACCCCGCTGGCGGTGCATGATCAGGCGGCTTTGGCTGTAGCAACAGATCGCAGAATTCACTGTTGCCATTAAAAAGACATACAAAAGTAATGGCACGTAGGCTGCAAAGCCAAGCACTTCAGAGCTGAGAAATGTTAGTATCTCAATTTCCCCTGCAACCATCGTTGGACTCCTCTGTGGGTTGTAGCACAGTCTTCAATTTCGTGGTTGTACAGCATATTTTCTGTGAGCCATCACTGCATTCAGTGTATGCACTGAACACCAGAGAGAACCTGAACAATATAGCTTCAGTTATTCTTACACATGATGAGTAAGTACTGATAAAGTAAGCGAGACTGTCTATGTGGTGTTCAGCAAGTAACTTTCTCTGGGTCTCAGTTTGAAGCCCGTGAAGGGAACTGGTGCTCTCAGCTTTGTGTGGCTCATTTTGGAACTTGAAATAGAAAAGCATTAAATTTTCAGGTATTAGTGATTACATTTCTTTGTACTTTCTTTTGTGGTCTGCTTCCCCGATACACCTGGTGCCTGATGTTTTGCTTTTAGTTTGGATACAACACTGTACTAAGGCTGTTAGGTTGATTTAAATTGAAATTAAAGGCCACATCTCAGCTGTGGCTCTGAACTGCTGCCTAAGCCTTTTGCTTTCCTCTTCTCTGCAAAGCATAGAAGGTGTGCAGTCTTGGATGCACGATTTTGTTGGTTTTATTTTTTTTTCCCATGAAGTCACTTGAGAAATAAAATGCAAAGCTCTTGTAAAATTTAGAAAACTTGACTTTGGAGGTCAAGTCATCAGTCAAAGTAATAGCCGGGTTTATACAAGGTATCTTTTATTCCTACTATACTTGTTAAATATATTACTTATGCTTGCCTAAGTCTATGCCTATGGGAAGTCTCCAGTGATGTAACTACCTTGCAGAACTAATGCAGCCTCCCTGCAAAAATGCAGCTCATCAGTGCACAGTGCCTATTTATGCTGTCTTTGGCTTTTGGTGTTACCTAGTGAAACTGGGTTAGTATTTGCAGTACTGGAAAAGAAAGCGATTCTTAGGGATGTTTGTCCATCCAGTTGGCCGTCCTGGGTTTCCCTGATGTAGCCTGGGCGATTCCAGCTCTCTGCAGAATGCGTTAAGATGCGGTGCTTGCATAAGCTTATATTGTGAAAGAAGCACAAGCGCTCACAATTTCCTGACTGCTGAGTGTTAGGCTTCTCCACCTTGTTGTTGCCTGAACATATGTTTTCCAAAATATTTGTACAACAGCATTCTGCATTTATATAACACCTTGTTTCATTCAAGCAATAAAAATATCCTGGAACTGTTAATTAAAATGAAGCAGCAACACATTAATCACCCAATGAGATTTAAGAAATATGATACAAATTTTTTTGCATGCATAATAATATGAAAGTATATTAGTGGTGTTGTGTTTGATGGAACTGTTAAATAATACGTGTTGTGGTAGACTGTCTTAATGCCTTGGGTAATAAAACTGAATGTAACAGTTCCAAGATTTCTCCTGGGTGTAATTTACCACAAACATATGTTCTTCATCACTGTTTCCAGCAGAACCTTACAAATTGGAGGGGAAACAGAATAGACCAAAACATAATGTTTCTTTTCAAGAGAATGTTGGGTTTGGGGGCTTTGGGGGTGGGGGGGTCTTTTTGGCAACTGTTTAAAAAATAAAAAAGCTGTAAAATACCGGGTTTTTGTAATCATCTTATCTGTTCATCTAGTTTTGTGTATGTCCACATAGAGCTGTGTACAGCTACGAACATATCCAAAAGTAATGCTAATAGACCCACAAAGCAATTAAAAATGTATTTTTTCAGCTGGGCCGTTCTCTCTTTTTCATCTGCAGATCTCTGTGGGAGCTTTGTAGAGCAGGTCTGCCTTTTGTGGTGTGCTCTGGGGGGCAGCAGGCCAGCCCCGGGCGCTGCCGGGTGGGCAGCAGCCAGCTACGCTGCCCATGGCCAGCAGCTCTCCGTGGGTAGGGCCGTAGGCATCATTGCACCCCCTCGAGCAGAGGTGCGGCAGGGACCCTCTTGCACCAGGAGCTGCTGTTGATCAGACTTTAAAAACTGAAATTTTTAATCAAAAAATGATTTTCTGGACTTTTTCCTTGCTTTTTCTAAGTTCTTTGTGCTGCAGCGTAGGCATTGCCGTAGTGGGTTAGATACGCGGTGTCGTGGCTGCTTCCATTTCGGATTGTCCTCGGCACACGATTATGCGGGAGATGTTGCACATCAGTGAGGTTACACACTAAGGAAGGTATCACTGCCTTACTGCTAGCGTGGCCTAAGTATCATGAATCCAAAAATCAACCCTGGTTTTGCAATAAGCATTTACATTCCTAGACAGGGCTGACCAGTTCCCTCAGAGGACAGACAGGCTCACTTTTGTTTGGCTGCGGCCTTGGCTGCACTGCTGGTTTGGAGCACTGATTTCCCCAACCTGGTTACGTTACAGATAGGTAGGTATGAAATTAGGTCCTTGGCCGAGGTTATAATGTAGCCCCTTTAGATTTCATTGACTGTGCCACCGCTTTTGTGTAGGAAAGAGGCTTCCCCAGCTTCACAGCTGGAGGCGTAGCTTAGGTGTCTGCTAGTGATCTCTTTTCCCCCCACATTCATGCAGTTCAGGAAAAGATTGTGAAACTACAATTGTTTAAAACCATAAAATTCAAGAGTAAATTCTGAGTGATTTTAAATTGTCCGTGCTTTTATCAAGAGTATTTTCTATAAAGTTAATAAAATTTCCAAAGTATAAGGCTAGCCCCATCCCTCCCTTGTGTATCAGCTTATTTCCAAGTAATCCATAAGTTTCACAACAAAACTGATGGGAAAAAAAAGTCATGACTTGAAGAAAACCTTTGCACTTTTTAAATTTTATTTTGCTGTTTATTGAGAGTTTAATCCTTACTACCTAGAGACTTTTTTCACATGTCCTTAAAATCGAAACACATTATTAATGGCAACACGTAGACAAATTAGAGAAGGTTTAATCTGGTATTTCTGTGTAGTATAGGTATTTATGCTGAGAATTATAACTGGCTATATTTATCCAAAATAAAATAAAAAAGCTACAACCAACTTGTTTCTTGCTATCACACAGGGAAATAATAGAAGAAATGAAATTAACTGTTGTCCCTTCTAAGTTCTCAAAGATTACATAATTCAAGAAATTCAAAATTCTGTTCTTTATTTTGAATATTTAGAGAAGTGTTAACAATCTGTATTGCCTTCAAGGCCTTCTCAAGAGCTTTCATTTTGCCTGCTCACACTTCAGGAGCTCTGTACTTGCATTGTCTGCGCAAAAAAATAATAGCAGTGCGTTAGCAATGCTGGGTCCTGCTGGGGCAGGCCTGCAGGTCTGGGGTACAGGGCTGGGTTGGAGGGTTGCTCCTCGATTCCAGGCGTGCGTGGGAGTCTGGCTGCAAGTAGGTTTAGTAGATAGGGATCAGCTCCTCACCAGAGCAAAGGTTTATAATCTAAACTGTTTATGTTAAAAGTTCATAGAGTGGGTTACAGAGGGTGGGGGAATACCTCAACATATCAAATAGCTAAACATTTTGAATGTCCGGACAGGCTGCTCTCTGAAATACTGATGAGTTGCTTCTAGTCCCTGATGCTAAGGAGTGGTTTTCATGCCTAATGTTAGCGGGACAGCTTTGCTGTTCAGTTTGAATTGGGAAGAAGACCTTGTCCCACCAGGTTAGGCTGTTGTATGTGCATGATTATAGAATCATAGAATCATAGAATTGTAGGGGTTGGAAGGGACCTCGAGAGACCATCGGGTCCAACCCCCCTGCCAAAGCAGGCTCCCTAGGACATAGCACTCAGATAGGCGTCCAGGCGGGTCTTGAATATCTCCAGTGAAGGAGACTCCACCACCTCCCTGGGCAGCCTATTCCAGTGCTCTGTCACCCTCACTGTGAAGGAGGCTCTGTTGTTTGGGGAATCTGCTCTGTCCTGTAGCCTGCAAGCCACAACTGCTGCTCTGTAATGAAGGCAAGCACCAGGAA
>KL282334.1:21934-40194 GCA_000699545.1 Podiceps cristatus
GCTATGGTCGGTGTAGCCCTAAACCCGCTGTGATATAGAGGAGCCGCAAGTGCTGGCGTGGCGTGGCTGTTCAAACTTAAGGGCTGCTGCCGTCGTCATGGATGCATTACAAGGAAGAAAAACTTTCTCATAGGATTGCTCCAATCAAATGATAAAAAAGAAAGCCATCTCAGATCATGGCGAATTTCTTTCTCATTCTTCCATGCTCCCTGTGTCTCCCCCATAGCGAGGAGATGGTCCTTGTCTCGCAGAGCCCTCCTGGCCTGACATGGAGATAAGGCACAGTTGGAATGAGTTTTCCCTTTTGCACTGGATGAAAAAATGTCGTCTCTGTTGATAGAGCTAAATAGCTTCATCCTGCCACAGTGCAGACATTATTACTGCCACCAGAGGAAACCCAGGCCAATTTCTCCCCAGTTCTGAAATGGGAGTTGGATGCTCAGGAGTCTTTTTTTCCTGTTGCCCCCTCTCTCTGACTGGGGTGTGTGTTAAGATGACCTCCTGGTATCTGTCTTAGTTTCTTGATGTGTTTTGGACACGATCCAGTGGAAAGTGTTTGAGATTCAGCAGTCCCAGAGGATGGTGGATCTGATGTTTGCCCTGCGGGGAAGACATGAGCAAAGCTGCTGCCCGGCCCTGCCTAGGGGCTGTGTAGGGAGCTCCTGCGGTTTAATTAACCCCAAGATGCTGCCACCGCTGCAACGCTTCAGTCCTTTGCTTCGTGGTAACAGAGCTATTGGGGAAAAAGGTTCACTTCACACACCCCAAGATATTAATTTGATTTACACAACAGTCACAAGAGGATTGTTCTGACCTTTCTCTAAAAACAGGGAGAAATTAGGTATGCACCGAAGGAATGACCTGCTCTACTTCAGCCACTGACTCTGCAGGCGCAGAGTACATGTCCTAATATTGTCAGCTCCACTGAGGACACTTGAGCTCTCCAAGACCTCAGTACCTTTCCACTGTGACCTTTCTAAAGGCTTCTTCCCATTTCTGTTCAAAATCTGGAGACGGTAAGTGGGAGACAAGTGAGCCATGTCAGTTGTCGCTGACTTGAGGCTTTGTCTCACTACCTGGGTGGATTCCTGGGCTGTTTCTTAGCTGGGACACACAGAAGGTTTTCTGGTGAATTGTTTGGGAGACAAATTGCAGTAGTGTTCTGGATTAATTTACATCTAAATTTGCATATGCATGTTTTTGTAGCTCTTAAAAATATGGAGCATATCTTTGAACACATATCAGTGTTCAAAAGCTATGGTCCTAAAGGTGAGAAAATCAGGCTGCCTTGTACGCATGCAGGGATATTTTGTTTGGATTTCATGATGCACATTAAAATGTATGGTAGAAGACAATCCCAAAAGAAGCCCAGTGGTGTTGGGGATTTTTTCTTTTTTTTAAAACTTTCATATGTTGTCTGTTTATTTTGTCTTCAGCACCTGGTCTCAGTTGGCTCCAAACTGGATAGTAATTTTCATTGAAGTGTTTATAACATGAAGTCTTTTCTTCTTTTTTTCCCCCTTTTTTTAACATGAGACATATGCCTGCAGCTCTGCAGGCCGCTGTCTCACTGCCAACTTAGCAAGACAAGCCAACTGCAACAGGAAACTGATATGGTGCAGTTTTCATTAATGATTTGTGTTCTTTTTCAGCGTGCAAATTCAATAGCATTTAGAAGATGGTCCTAACATCAAATACCTCTTTTCTTTAAGCATAAAATGAAAACAGAAGCTGCTTTAGAATTAGGCAACTTTTTAAAAGGTACTTATATATGTATGTGGCAAGGCTAAATCCTTTTTTTCTTCTTTCCATTTGAGTCATTTCCTTGCAAAAGCTTAAAGTTTTGGCATATCATAAAATTATGAGTACATTCTTGCTGTTTTGCAGAGCACACCCAGCCTGGCAAACCAAAAATGGTGAAGTAGTAAATAACCGACAAATTAAGAGAAAAAAGAAGAAAACGGGGTGGGGGGGAGGGGGAAGGACTTAGTAGTAGTCCCCACCTATACGACAGAAATCTACTGAGATTTTAGGGTTTTGGTTTTCTTTTGCATGGAGACTCAAATTTTAAGGTGCTTGCTGTAGATTGCAAAATTTTGCGTTGTTACATTTGAGTGCCTTCTTGTAAGAGTTTCTAAGCATTCTATTATAATTCTTGTCAGTTTGGTGTCTCTCTTAAATACCACGCTGTGTGCTGGATCTGATGGCGGGACAGACAGCATTGACTCTGCCAGGGCACGGAAGAATAACTGTCAGCTTCAGATATTTCTAGTTATTTTCTTCAGCTCACTGGTGGTGGTAATTCTCTTGTGCTTACTGTGAGATTTTACCGGGGTGAATTCTGTCCTTTGAATTTTGGGTAGGCAACCTATTTTAGGCTAGCAAACTCCATGTATTTTAATGATGATACAATATATTGAAATCCAGTATTTCAAGAAGCAGTTGACCCCAGACATAAATGGAGTCGTAATGCTGTGCATTATCGCAGTGTCAAACCAGAAAAAATCTCTGGAATAATTGATCCTAACTCATCTTTTATTTTGCAAAACCTTTTCTGTGTTGGTCATCTTAACATCTAAACTGCAATAACCAGGAATATAAAAATTGCACTGAAAAGAATTTATAGAATTTAATAAATAGCTTGGCGATTTATGGCTTAAACCATACATCACTTGCCCAGGGAGCTCACTAGTCAGCATGCCCTAATTTTCCCTTCTTCATCCCAAGCTTTGGAAACTAATGGATTTTGGCTCTGGAGGTGGTCTTGTTCCGTCATTCATTATAGTGAAGATAACTTGCTTTCATATATATTATATTTTAAGGGTCAGGTTCTGCTTCTGTGTGAATCAGGGTGAAAACATACAGTGCTCCTCCTGCTTGCAACAGATCAAGCTTAAGGGCTGGATCAATCTATCATGATGTGTTCCATGGATCAATTCTGACGTAAGGGGATAAATAGGATTAAATATTTTCATTGATCTGTCAACCGTGCTAGTACAACTTTTTCTTAATATAACAATTTAAATACCTTCCTTAGAATTGTTGTTAGTGCTGCAACCATTTTGTTTTCAATAACATCTAAATACTGTCACGTACTACAAAAGTTCAAAAGCACTACCTTATTTAAATGAATATTTTCTCACAAATCTTTTCATGTGTACTCAAGTCATTAGTATGAACCTAAGAGGCAGAGCTGTTGCAGTCTTGTATTTTAAATCAACATGGAGAAGGTGCTCTTATAGTCCCTTTCTCCCTGTTCGTTCTTGTTTAGTTTTAAATTTTATAGTTGAGTAAATGTCACCTCTGGTGGTTAAAGTTCAGGTCAAGTTACATTTTGCTGTGACCCTCCTGCTCTCTTTTGCAGACACTGGGACTGTGGTCTGTCAAGACAGGAAAGTTCACAGATCATAGCCTAAGGAATTTTTTTTCCCCCTCTCTTGGATATCCTTTCATCAGGGAAGGAAAGCATTGTTTGTAAAATTGGATTGAGGGAGTTCTATTAATTGAGAGGTTTCTGTAAATAACAGAGCGATGTTTGTGCCCTACAGTTTTAGAAAGCATTAGATAGGCTGATTTAGAATCAGATGTCTGATTCTCTTTTAATTTCCCACTTTATTCATTAAAATAAACATTATTGTGGAAATAGTTGCCTCATGAGAGGTGGCAACAGCCAGTCATAGCCAATTACACAGCTTTATTTAATGAAAACCAATATGAATATGTATTGGACTTGCATGGATTTGTGTTCATGTGGGGAATGTGTGAATATAATGTGTGAGTGTTCCTGGTTAATTCAAATCGCCTACTTCAGGCTTTTGTTTCTGGTGCTGTCTGTGCATATTTGTTTTACAAATCTGTGTACACCATGTGTACTGATGTAGCCCCAAGATGTTAAAAAAAAAACCCCAACCAAACCAAAAAAACAGAAGGAGAGGTAGATTTAGAGTTATAAAACAGTCTTGGAGAATGCTTATGGCCACGAAGAAGCGCTGCTGCCTGTTCACTGAGCAGTTACCCAGATTACAACTTCTTTCCCAGGCCGTTATGGACTATCAGTGTGCCTGTGCCCCAGAGGCACCCCTGAGGTATGCCCCGATCCCAGCGGGAATTCTGCCTTTCTTCTCTTGAAATGTTAAGCAATTGGAGAATATATAGACATGGCAGAGGCACCTTTGTATTTAACTTAAAGGAGATTTATTAGAATGGAGGCCGCAAATGAGAAAAACCTAATAAAGTAAACATTTGGAAAGAGCCTTGCTTCCAGTAGCCTTGCCTAATAGCAGGTGAGAATTAGGAGTCAGAGAATCTCATTCTTCAGTTTCTTCATCATCTTTTCTCTTCAGCTTCTTTCTGCCCTCTTCTCCTTTCTCTGCTCACATTCCTGCAAGTCCTGTGAGCTAAGTGAGGAAGAAATGGCAGAAGACATAGGAGTGGCTAATCGATTGCATCCGATGTTGTTCATGCTGAGGAAGTGCCATTCTGGCGTTTCTTAACTTTTGAGTGCTTGCAACAGGATTTCTGCAGTAAGCAAACACTTAAAAGCTGAAACAACATTTCTACTGTAGAGAATGATACTTACTGTACTAGCAAGTTCAAATAATTTGGCTGCACATCATGGCTGTCTGCTGCTTCCACTAGGGATCAGTGCAATAGCAGGTTGTCTTCGAAGTGGACCAAATGTTTACCAGCGGGTAAACCTACCACCTGGGCTTTGCAGGTATTTGACAGCAACAGAGTACTGAGGTTTATGAATAATTGATTCAGTCTCAGATTTTCTGCCTGTATTCCTTTAGCTTATTTTGCCTCTTTGTGCCACAGCTCTTTTCCCCTGCCATCCATCTCATATTCCTCCCTGTCCATCTGCTTTTACATCTGCCTCCATTTCCAGCCTGCTGCCCTAGTTCTTCCCTCTGCCTCCCCATCATGCGCATGGATCCAGTCCACCCTTAGCTCCTTACTACACTTCCTTTTTTTGTCCAGCTCCTCCCGAAGTCTGCCTTTGGTCTCCCCAGGCTCCCGCCTGTAGGCTGTCTCACACCTCTGCTGCATTCATGGATGTGAAGTATCTTCCTACCTTTCGTTATTCCTAATTTCATGTCAAGTATTTATAGTGGGGAGACTTCAGTGACCAGTTGTTGTATCCCCAGGTGAAAATGCCATGTTTTTACTCTCCCACTCGTATATCTCCTCTGTTGCCCAGAACAAGATACTGTAAGATAGTTCCAGCCACAACTGGTTACCAAATTCATTTTTAAGAAGGAAAAAAATTAAAATTAAACGAAGGGAGTATGCTTATTTTTGTTTAGCTCCCTATACCTCCTCTGTTCCTACATTACTCTCCCAACACACTTACTTGTACCAATCAGGGATGGAAGTGGTGTACACCAGGTTTGTTCCCACCACTCTAAGCCAGGTTTAAAATAGGCACCTTGTCTGTCCATCTTTATATGGCCAACAGAAAGCATTTTTTCGAGGGTGTGGTTCGTCTTGTTTAGTTGGGTGCCTTGAACCAGCCTTATGCAGCACCTGTCCCTCCATTCCCGAGGGTGAGGTGTGGGAACCATCCTTCACCGAGTTGTTTATGTACCCACGGAGCTGGTGTACCTGCCTGGCTTCTGACGTGTCTGCAGGGAGCCACAGCGGGATGGTGATGGTCAGTGCCCAAGCTGGTCCTGGGGGCTTTCATCAGTAAGGGTCAGGTTGCATAGGCTGGGTCTTGCTTTATTTTTATTCGTAATTATTTTTTTGTGCTTTTCTATTTGCTTCACATTCTGCAAACCCCTTCTTCAGAAATAGTCTTATATCGAAAGTTCATCTCTTTTCACTGGCACTATCCTTGTCTAAAGGTCTGGCTATTTTACTTTGAGTTCATGGCCCCTAAGTGACATTCGTGGTGGGTTCTTCTCAGTTCTTGTGTCTTAGACAGCATTTCTCTGTGCAGAAAATACACATTTATCTGGCATATATTCTGAGGACCAAGAATATGTATTAGTGATAATATATACCCATTTACAGATGGTTTTATGAGACAAGAAATGGCAATCTTTGTTATTTTAGCTTCGATTTTCCATGCCCATTTACCATCTGCTTCTCCAGCAATGCAGTGTTTCTGGCAGAAGCATCGTGCTTCTGTTTTGCAGTAAGTGGGGGTTTCTGCACTTTCCAATGCACATGTCCCTTCCTTAACTAACTCCCTCGATGGCCCTGGGTTTGAGGTGCCATCTTGTGTTGTTGCCTGTGCAAATAGCTTCTTCCAGGCTCTTGGAGCGGTAGACAGAGCAGTTTGGTTTGTTTTTCCTGGTAGCAGCTCTGATTGTTGGATTTAATGTCTATTTGATTCTAGTATATTTGCTGGTATCTCTTTCCTGGTTTTGAGGAGATAAACTGGGATGAGTCATAGAGCACTTATTCCCAGAGATAGCTTCAGCAATCGAAAAGGGACCATGAATACTTCAGGCAAAAGTACTAGATATTAGGCATAGATGGCATGAAGGTCACTGGGTTTTGTTATTTTTTTCCCCCTCCCTAAGTAGCTGAAGTTCTCTTCAGACAGACTGCAGAAATACCAATTAGTGTGCTTCATTCTGAAATGTAATCAAATTTAAAATGTAAAAAATCCCTTTTGGCTACAGTGTAATCGGGCCCCTAATTATGAAAGGCATATGTTCCCCTCCATCTTTCTTCCCTCCATCCATGTAGATAATTGTCCTTCTTGAATGATTTCTTCTTTGTCAAAATCTTTGTGACGTTCTACTCCTGGTTTGCTCAAAGCAATGCTGTTATCTGGTGCATTAGGTTTGTGTTGTTGGATTCTCGCAGGATAATATACAATATAGTTACACTGATTACTTGCTGTTTCGTGTGTCATCTGTGTTTTGGAATATCTCAAAGCTTGTCAGTCTTCCGCTGGGGATTACATCATTTTGGGGGTCTCAACTGTTCTGAAACAAAAGCATACTTCAGTGGTAAAATATGTATGCTCAGACAGCTGGCAGTCTTTCAAGGCTCCAAACTCGACACAGAGTTAATCTCAGAGAAATGTATTTTCTTCTATTCATAGTAACTAATCAATTATTTCCATGCTTTTTTCCCCCCTTTTTTTATTTCACCCCCTTTCTTAATGCAGGGTGTTCTTTATGGATGGTAATTACTGACATGCAATACATTTCTTTGGGTTTTTTCCAGCCACTGCAGGATTTATTCTGAGGTGGTGATTTTGGTTTCTGCATAGTCTTTGAATATTTTGGCAATGGTCAATTCAAATTAATAACCGTTTCTGTAGAGGTAAGCTTGATCTGGTTTGGAATGTGCCAATCTCTCTATTATTAGCTTGCCTTTTTTTCAGGGGCAGACTTCTGGAGAGAAGGTTACCTCCACCCGCTAAGCTACCTTGTCCCATATTGAATTATTGGTACCTATATAAACTGGTACCACAGACTGTATCACCCAGCACATAAGCACCATTTATGTTGTAAAGGGTTCATAAGGGTTGAAATGAAACACAACTTGTTGCATTAGGGTGAATTTTATCCCAATACCCACTATATCAAATGGCTTCAGAGTAGTTAGGAGGAGATGCTAGAAAAAAACAGCAAGAATATGCCGTGTGCATACTTAATCTAGGTTTTCATGCTATTCCTACTATGTTTTGTGATTTAAAAGGTATGTGCTGCATTTAACTTGTTCTGAGGAAAACCTGTCTGCCAGACTACTAACTCCCAGCTTTTATTTGGGCGACCCAATTCCAGGCTCGTGCCCTGGTGGATCCCTGGTGGGTCCCAGCCTCTGCTCGCCCACAGACAGGCAAAGCCTGTCAACGCTGCTGCGTTCAGGGCCCCTGCGCGAATCTGTCTCGCAGACCCACTAGATAAGGATGTAGCCAAAGTGAAAGCACCTGCAGAATATTCTCAGCTTTGACAGAGCATCTGTTTTATTTTCCTAAAATACTATTTCATCAAATATTTTTACCGTATGTCCCTGACGTTAAAAGTTTGCCTTTCTGCTTGAAAGAGGATATAGGCATAGAGTTTGAGTAACTAATATGAACTAATAATGACAAATATAAAATGTAAATGAACTATTAATGTTAATTTATTTTAATTTGTCATATAGTACCAATAAATAAATTACTGTTGTTGGGGATATATGTGTGGATCTATTTATGTATTTGATTCACAAGTGTGAATTTGCAGAAGGTGAGGTTTCCTCTTGATTTTTTGGATAGGTTTTTCTTTTATTTGTAAAGATCTTTTGTTAAAAGAGTTATGGGACTGGGGAATTTATGCTTTTGTTTCACATAAGATGCAGATGTCACTGGTGTGACAGATGACTTCTTTCTATATGACTTCTTTCTATATTTCTAACATTTAAATAAGTGGAAAGCGAATATGAAAAAGTTCTGGGATTTTTTTTTAAGACTGGTGCTTTCCAAAAACATCCCTTTAAAAGATTTCCTATCTCCTTTTAATTTACCACAGATTAATGAAATCTGTGATCCTCTTAATTTCACTGGAATTTAATTTTAATTACTTTTTTTTTTCTTGTGTGCAAGAACTTTCCAATATAAAGAGATTAGATGGCCTTCATTCATTCTTTTCAAGGCACACCACTGCCAAAAGAGCACTTTGTAAGCAATTAAGCAGAATTGTGCAAGCTCTTATTGTTGTTGTTTAAATCTATGGCAAATCTGATTGCCTGTTGCTTTGCATGCAAGTCATGCAGTCAAGTATCTAAGTATGCAGGTTGTGCAAATTACAAGTTTATTGAAGGGTCAGTATAGTTATCGAAGGCAGCTGTTCATAGCATCCTTAACACTGAGCTGAAAATTTATCTTTTTATTTGAATGGTTCTCACCCCTAAAAACATTATGAGGTCTCCAGAGCATTACTATTTTTAACTAAATAATGGTTATGTCTTTCCGTTTACTTAGGCTTCATACCAAAGATCATTGAAGTCAATATGAATTCTTCCACTTACATCAGCATGCTCTGGGTCATGTCCTTAATAAACTGTTGTGTTTGCTATCCAAACCAGAAGAGATTACAGCATAAAAAACTGGTGCAGTACAAACCAAGATGGATTCAGGGATAGCCTGAAGTACTAATTCTACCTCCAGTCAAGCCGGTGGGAGGTATAAAAACATCCCATGGGAAAAGTTGTACTGTTGGTTGCATTGAAATTACTTTTCAGCTAACCTAACTGTGGAAAAAACGGTTTGGCATGGCCACCTTGCACACACACCAATGTTAGTGATGAGAGGTTGGGGTCGTCAATAAAACGCCACATAAGTCTTTGGACTGTGAGTGTTTATCATTAGGCAAACACTGGCTCATCTGTGAAGTAAAAAAAGAGGTTTGGTCTTTGCTTTGAAGGTCTTTTAATCATGACAGAACAATTATATTTATACTACAGAAGTTTTAAAAGATGTGGTGAACATGATAGTAACAATTAAGAAGCCTTATATAGGGAAACCTGAAAATATGCTTGGAATAGAAAGTTCAGTAGTAGTCTAAAAATTAGGAATTTGGGTTTTTTACTGGATGAAAGTTGTGTAATAAGGAGAAAGAAAGAAGAATATGATGTTATGCAACATTACTCCACTAGTGTTCAGAGGAAAAAATGGAAGGAAAAAAACAAACCAAATGACTATATTTAACCCTTTCACATCATTACAACCGAGTAATACAGTGGAATTTTAAGAATACTTTTATAAGTGAAAGAAAAGGAAGGGTAATACCCTAATATTAAAAATATTCCAGACAACCAATGAATTTGGGATAAGAAATGTTCAGTAGAAAAAATAAGTACCTGATTTTGAGGCAAGCATATTCAGCCTTCTCTCTGGAAAGGCTTAGAAAAGCAGAATTTTCTGCATTAAACGAGGCTAATTTTTGATGGGTCTGTTCAGGCCCGTACTGAACGTCACAATAGGAATATTCCTAAATGTGAAAACCAGCATTAGATAGAAAATTTCAGTCTGAACTGAGGGATGACACAAATAGTAAAATGGAAAGTCCTTCACTGATGGGTCTGAAAGTTCAAAACCTCTTACTTGCGTTTGTTGGGCGGAAGTATGGGAAACCTTAATGATAGTAAACCTTTTTATCTGTGATGCTGAATTTTAACTTTGCAACAAGAAAAAGCATGAGCTGCTCAAATGCGATAATAGGATTAATCTTAAAATTTAATTTTGTTTAGTTCTTAAAATATAGGCCTTTTGGAATTATCAAAAGGGAACTGAAAGAAAGGGATATCATTATACTAAATTGTTGTCTGCTTTCCAGTTATGTTCCATGCTAAATTATTGCCTTGACAAATGAGATAGAAAGTATTTGTACTTCACACATTTTCTGATTTATCAGCCTCTGTGTTTGTGTCTGAGTTAGTAAAAACAGAGCTACTGTTGAAGGGTGGAAATAATCGTGCTGGCTTATGCCTGCAGTCAATGCTCCTACTTCTGTTGGGTACATTTTTTCCAACATGTATCAATTACTATATAGAAGGTATAGCAGTGATCGAGGAAACAGCTGCTAAAGGGCTGTTTAGGCAAAGCCTTTCACTTACACTTTATACAGTTCAGTAGCAGAGGTGCCTTGGCATTATGAGTGCTTAGTTGTTCATGAGTGCCTGAGGTTCATTTTTGTTGGTGGCAAATTCTCAAAAAGGTGTTTGTAACTACTGGCCCAGGGGTGAGCACTGGTTAGGCTGGTGCTCCTCACCCCTGAGAATCAGGTCCATGTGATTTTTTTAATTGGCTTTATGGTCCAGCTGATGGAGCGGTTTCTTTGAAGAGCTTTTGAACACGATTCACCAGCTACTTTGGAAAGATTATGGTTGCAGGCCCTTCAGTACAATTTTCAGTCACTATGGGCAAAGTGCTCCCTTGCAGTCCCAGCTTTGGTAGAATTTGCTTCTCTGAAATTTTGCAATGCGCCCAGAGGAGGTCTCAGCTCAGGTCTTTGGCCGCTTATCGTAAAGCCGCAAGGCCTTTGAGGGACACCATGCATCACCGAGGACATCTGAAGTTCCAACTTACCTAAGAGAAGAAGCTGAGCCGGAGGGTCCACGCTTTCCCTCACATGTCCATACTGGCTTTGTTCCTCAACCCTGTTTATCAAAGAGGAAGGTACATATTAGCACAGAAGTGAGAAGGGAGTGTTGCTGGCCTGAAATTCATTGTTATCTGGATTTTTGCCTGGGAATGGATGGAGAGAAGAAAATGTTCCTCCAAACAAAGCCTTATCCACTATCTTGTTTCATAATTTCCTTCACACAATCAATTTGCATTCTTTACACGCAGTGTCTCGCTTCTGTTTTTTCTCTACCAAGGGGAAACGGAAGTAAATGGCTCATTTTCTTGTGTGACTTTGGCATCTTCCACACTTCATAAGAAACAGAAGATTTTCTTCTAAAGATTGTCTTTAATACAAGCATTTACCTAGTTAGAACAGGAGAGGCAGACTTTTTTGACTGATACCTGAAGATGTGCATCCAGCTTTATAGTGTATGTCCTTACTTATGTGCACAAGTGATGATTTGTTCAGATAAAGTTACTCAGTTTACCCAGGCAAATGCCCATGAGCAGGTGCCATTGTTTATGAAGGCCGTCATAGAAAAACAAAGCAAAACGTCACCATGAAATAGCCATGACAATTTTTTCATTATTGTAGATCATACAATCATAGAATGGTTTGGGTTGGAAGGGACCTTAAAGATCGTCTAGTCCCAAATATTAATGTATTGAAATGCTTGCTCAGTTTTCTTGAATACCTGCAAAAAAGGTATTTCCATATATAGGACAGTTCAGCAGAAAAGAGGTTCTTTCTGGCCATTAGTCTAAGGACAAGTAATGAAAAACTGTGGCAGTCCCGATCACTATAGATCAGCAGAGACTTACAGTGGTTAACAGCATTGTTTTACAGGTTGTTGTTAGTTTTAGCTTGGATTAATTCCATGATCTGATTCACGATGCAGCTTGTCTATCAACTCATACCAGCATGGCTGAAGGAGCCAGTTTGCAGTGCTGGGCATCCTGGACAACCATTTGTTCCATGGACTTTAATTCCACATGATTAGCACTTTATCAGCTAAATTCACGGATTCCGTAGCTTTCACCAGGGCATCCTCCTGCTTTTTCCGTGCAGTCTTTTCCCTGGTTGTTGAACTGTCGGTGAAATAAAATAGCAGGCAACCCTCCTGGAGATAGGAGAAGTCATGTCATTCCTCCTCCAGCGCGCTTCAGCATGTATCCCGTGCCATTGTGGTCATGCAGCTTTTTTCTCCTTGTAATAGCAGAAATGCATCCTAACGAGCAATCGGTTTTATTGTTGGATGGGTGCTAAATCCCACTTCCCTTTTCCCTCCCCATCCCCACAGCACTCGCCGGCATTTGTCTCTAAGGGCACTGGTTATATCTTTATATGCTCTCCTTTCTTCATTTTAATCTAATCTACCTCCCTTACATCATTCTTCTCTCTTCCTGCCAGGAAGTCGTGCCGAGGGAAGCTCCCCTGGTCCCCCGAGAGTTGTCTCGGGGAGATATCTTGTAGTGTTGAAGGCTCCGTTTTACGCTTTGTGGAATGCAGATGGTCTAGACACAAATTGCATTTTGTCTTTCAACGTAAAGAATCGCTTTTGTAACACATACCTCTAATAAATACAGCAAGAGGAGAATGAGTTAGCAATGGTTCCTTAAGGCAGGTATTCCAGTTGTCTTGGAGTTGTATAGTGCCTCAGCACAGCATGTTTATGTCCCCCTCAAGAACATAGCTTCTAGGATATGGGGTTGCTATAAAGCAATACTACAGTACTGTCGATGTGCTAGCTTAAGTCTTTGCTGGTTTTTTTCATATTTTATTATTTTTAAGTAGCTATTGGTTATGCTGCTCCACAAGGGACTATTGCTACAACACAATAGTCAAACTTCGTTTGTTCCTCAGAAAGTTATGTCATATATAGCCACATTCATTTAAGTGACTATGTAGCTTAGCCTCTCTTTGCAATTGTTTTGGTACATCATTTTTTGCCCATAAATTGTACCAGTCTCTGTCCAAATGAAATGTGAAATTAAATTTTAAGTTTGCAAACAGTTTTTATTTTTAATCAGCTATACAAAGCTTCCTTGAATGTGCTGAAGACTTTTTAAAAACTGAATTCCAAGGCATTTTAATAAATTTAAATGCAAGTTTTTCCATTTAATAATAGAACTGACAGATCATGCTGTCCTAAAAGCTTCACTCAACTAGACCTCATCTGTTGCTATCTAGTTTCTATCCATAAATTGGAAATTGCTTCTCTGTATCTAACAACCAAAGATTTTCTCAGCTTAGAGCGAACTAGCCTTTGAATTGAGCTAGATGAATAAACTGATTTAAATGAAATGTTCTCCCTGCACCTGCAGAAGAAGCTGCAGCTGCCAAAAGATGAATACTTCAAAAAAACTTGGATCCCTAGGATTTAGCCAGTGATTTCTGCCAGTTTCAGTACTTTGATGTTCTTTGAAATTTCAGCACCAAATGGATAATAATGGGGGTCATTATGTAAGTATAGCTCCTTTAAAAAAAATAACATAATCTCAAGTTGGAAACTTAAAAAGCAAAATTATCCAACTTAAATAAAACTCTTGGTGGGGGCAGTTTTTGGTACCTGCTTTTTATTCATCCTCTTGTCTCTGAAATCAGCACGGGCTTTTCATATGACTGTCAGTGCAGGTCATGGAGGTTGGCTGCCAGCTGAGAGAGGTATTCGTTTAAAAGAAAAAAAGATGAACCAGGGAGGGGAGCATCATTTCACTAAGTCACTAGGGGTGGAGGATGTTCATCCAAGTTTTCTGGAAGAATTTCAGGAAACAGCTGAGTTACAGTCGTACGTAACTCACTGAAAACAATTACTTCAGCTGAGAAACAGATGTGGCTGATAGCATACCTAACTTAGGAAAGTGGGTGTAATGGGGAACCTTACTTTCCTACTGGCACAACCAGTGAAGTGCTGAAGAGAGAAGTATAAAGGCAGGAGGAGGAGATGGCTGCGGAGCCCTGCAAGCACAGGCAGGAAGCCTCTGGGATGCAGGGAGGGCAGTCCCCGGGGCCAGGGATTGCAGGAGGCACCGATGGCCCATGCAGGAGCTCATCCTGGTTTTTAACAGCACTGTAGATAAGTTCCTGCTCCTCCTAAGGGAGGGAGGGTGGCCATCAGAGACCTGGATCATCAGCAATGGGCTGGTGGGTGTTCTCACATCATCAGGGGAGGAGGAGGAGGGAGCGATTCAATACATAGTCCTCTTCACTTTATTCTGCTTGAAAATGTGAAAAGATTGCGATAATTTCTGGAAAAACCTTATGGAGTTAGAAAACAGGTTACAGAACTTCACTGTGAACAAATGCAAGACGGCGAGCGTTGGAAAGAGTACGTGACTCCCTCTTTGTCCTGTATCCAGTGAAAATGACATCTGGTTAGAGTTTTTTGAAGTAGGAGATTAGCTGTATGTTTTAAGCCTGGGTAGCAGTTGTCAGATAAATTAATTTAATATTAACACCTTTTTGAGGGTGTTATTTTGCATAAATTGAGATTGACCTTTACAAATGAAATAGTTTTCCTATTTATTATGTTCAGCTGTTGTCATAAATCAATAGAAAAGGTAGAAAAATGAATCAATGGGAAGTGAACAGGTGGAAGATCATATAAGGAACCAGGGTTATCTGGAAAAGTTTGGAAGAGACATGGGGAAAACCAAAGAAGTCTAAAACGTGAGGTTTTGTATGAAGAATTTTGTTCAGAGTTCTTATTTGCCTGTAATAATGGGGATGCTGAAATTGAAATGGCAGACGATTTAAATGCAGTCAATGGAGATGTCATTTGAGGCACAGCTTTTGTGTTAATTTTCTAACGTGAACCCAGGAGACACACAGTTGCATGGTGCACATACGCACTTTCACATACCTCCCATGAAGGTACGTGCCCTGGTAAGTCCACTCATGGCTGGAAGAGATGATTCTGCAAAGGCAGGATCTGACACTAAATTCTTTTCTCATACTTTTGCCCAAGCAGACTTTGCAGGATCGTATCACAAACAGTCACGTTGCAGGGAACATGTGCTGGTATTTCAGATGGTCAGGTGTCACTTTTTTAAAGATGGCACCCTTTCAGCAGGGAAAAAACCCTCAAATACCAGAATGAAATAAAAAAATGGAGTTAAATTATATCAGAGATATAGATGAAATATATTAGTAGTGATGATGTGGTAGAAATAGAAATAAAAGTGCCGTATTTCACAGTTGGACACTTCAAAGGATACTCCTCTCCCAGTAATCCTCTTGATCTGCTTCATGTCACAGGTCACCTAAACACTATTTACAAACCTCTTGGTTGGAGCACTCATTCAGGATTTAAGGTGTTGCGACTTTTTTTGACATCAAAAGTTCAAGTGTGCTGATATTTCTCTGAGAATGTTACATTAGAGTTAATTTTTTTGTTGACTTGTGTTTATGAACATGTCTCCTCAAGACTGATGTGAAACTTGGCTGGAGAGGGGGAAAGTTTTGTCCTGACAGTGCGTGATGACATTAGACGATGTCTGGTAGTTTGCTGGGTGCTACTTTGAACATGCTCGGAAAGGTGAGGACCAAAGCAGGCGTCAAAAGATTTGGCTTAACCATTGACTGATGTGTCACCGAGAAACTGGTGTGAACTCTGTGTTCCTGTTATGTCTGAATGTAAATATTAATGTTCTCCTCCAAAGTGCTTCACCACCTTGAAGAGTAAAATGCAATGATAGTAATTGCTGCTATAATTTTGAGTGTGGGATGGACTTGGATGTAAAGCCTGACTTTTGGCACCAAGCTCAGTCTGTGAGGCTGGCATTTACCATGTGGTGCTTGGACAGCGATGCATTCTGCTCGCTCAGGCAGGCATCATCCTTGGTTCTAGGTAGTCTTTCCAAATCTTCCAAGTCGCGAGGGTTTGGGAATTTTGTACTGATCAGGCACTTTCTAGTTGCCTCAATTAGATGGGTCCCATCTTCTACTCTTTCCACAGAGTAAGCTTTTTACTCTGTCTTGTTACTCCAAGCAAATGACAGCATAAATCCCCGTGGAGTTTCTCACAAACCCTTGCAATAGGAAAGCTGCTTTATGAAGCCTGCGTGTTAGTCACATTGGCAGGTAATTGAAGAGACTTTTTTCATGCTTTTCTTGCTGTTTTGTTTTTACAAAAAAAAAAAAAAAAAAAGGAGAGCATACTCAAAATATTTCTACAGCACCAAGGTGAAAGGACCAAGTCCCTAGGGTCATAGGTGAAATAAAACTCCTGAGTATTTTTCTCTTGCCGAAGCAGGAATTCCTGGTTGCTTTGCCCATGAATGATTTGAAGGAAGATGGATATTTTCTCAAATCTGTTTAATTAAGATGCCTCTTCAGTTCTCCCTGTCCTTCATTTCAATAGGTTTTCAGAGGCTTTTAAACCAGAACTACACAGGGCTCTATTTCAAGTGTGCTGTAAAGAGCTGATAATATAGCCTCTGTGGCTGGGGCACAGAATCTTCCTTATATAGCTTTTCTGAACAGGATATGCTTGTTCTGCAACAGATCTTGCATTGTTTCTTCCCGATAACCATTCTCAAGTCAGTATAAATGACACTTCCAGATAACTTTCTTCCTCCCTGATAACAATCTGGTAGTTTATACCACTTTCCAGAAGTCTGTATTTCTGTTTAGTTTTTTAGGGTGCATTTAGTATTTAGAATGGCCAAAGTAGTAATTCTTTCAGTATCTGCCAGCTAGATTGGTTTTGAGAAGAGTCTCTTCAAAGCAATGTCTGTTTAGAACTGGCTTATTTATGTGCAGTTTCTGTTCCGCAACAAAGCAGTCAAAGAAATGAAGCACCAGTTCCTGGTGCCTGAGAAAGAGGCCTGAGAAAGGTCTCAGAAAACAGGTATCATGTAGAAAGTCATTTGCAAGAACTCTGTGTTCTGAATAGCTGTGTACTCGTGCACATTTCAGATCTTGGTTTTAAAGCTTTGTTTTTTGCACGAGGCACTGACGGATGTGGAGGAGACAGTGGGTCGTGCTGAAAGGGAAGCGATCGTGATCCAGGGAGGTTACTAGTAAAGCTCTTCAAGGATGGTGCTCAGGACAGTTATACGGTCCCATTGACAGCTTTAGCACGTTAGGAGTGTGCTCGTGTATGTTGCTGGTGACCAAGAGGTGTCAGCACAGGAGAATGTGGGCTGTCACGCAGAAAGAACCTGGACAATGTCAAAGCCTAATAGAAATGGGGCTGAATTTCATAGGTCAAGATATATGTTGTGACCAGTAACGAGATTTTGTTGGCTGGAAAGAGTCACTGTGGTATATTGCTGAGGGATCACAGGCGATTCTCAACTACTGCCTGTTGCTGGTCCATGTCAGGGCAGCACGTTACAATGGGGCAGAGGCAGTATTAATGCTGCTGAATTGAGGGTAGGAGATTTCTTCTGGTTCTGTTTGCCCTCGTGCAAGAAAAGCTGAAATGAGTTAAGAGAGCTTGTTGGTTGCTAAGGAAGGAGTTGTTGGATGCTGGAGGTATATATATTTTACAGGATGGAGAAAAATGCTTAGTAAGAATAGGGAGCAAAGCAGGAGTATCTTAGGTGGGGGCACTACCTAGTTTGAATTACACGGTGTAGCAAAGCAAAGAGAAGAGGTGATTGCTCTCTGTAGGTAGGCTTGTGAGGCAAAACCCAGGCAAACAGTGGTGTTGACTGCATCTTACCAGCAGATAATACTGATGTAAAAACAAATAGCATTCATAATTGGATAGAGAAGAGTTGGAGGTAGTTAAGACCAAAATATAATCCGGAGGATGTGATTCAAAAAGGAGGAACTGTTCAGAACAAGAATACGGGAAACACTGAACTTGGCTCTATTTTCCCGGCAGGCTGGCAAAAAAATAAAAAGGAGGAATGCAGCATGGATATTTCTGGGTGATGGCAAATATCTTTGTTGGAAGATACTGGAAACAAAATTAAATGCAGACATTCTTGTCCGGGTAGGCCTTTTTAATGTACAGAAATACTTTGTCCATTTTGAGCTTTTAGGTAAATAGTTTAAAATATTACTTAAAATACAGATATAGAGGTAGATTTGCTTTTTTTCTCAGCTGAATAAGATCATTTTGTCATCTTCTGGTTTTGCTTATCAAAGCTTTCCATTTAAATCAATGGACACACATGGATATTCCTGGAGGGTTTTTCTTTAGATATCATAGAATCATAGAATTGTAGGGGT